>WNLI01038120.1:0-11474 GCA_025802215.1 Wirenia argentea
TGTCCCTGTCGATCTATCGTGCATGCAGTTATAAGTCGCACTCGTTGAGTGATCGCAGTCAGTCTACTGACTAAAACACCTGATATTTATATTATTAAATCACAAGTTGTTATTCATAGAATAGTCCTGGAAAATTATACGATGTACGTTACTACCGTAAGTGTTTATAGGCTAAAACGTGTGATATCATTATCGGCTAAATATGCGCGTTATTGACAACCTATAAATTCTGCTAGGGGAGGTAACTGTATGTTAATTTTGTATGGAGCATTTGTGTTTTTATTTCAAAGTTTTATAGACTATAGAAGAAACTTAGTTAAAATCTGCCAGAATAATACATTGCAATATCTTATTCTGCCATTGTAGCTAGTATTATCTCATTTATATTTATTTTAAACAATAATTATCTATTAACTGGACGGAATAGTTTGGAATTCATAAATATGTGTGTTATATTTTTAGAATTACCAGTGTTTTATAGCTAGCTAACTGCAAAAGTTATGTTTACCAATTTTTGTCACTACCACAAATTTGGTGGTAAAAAACTAAAGCGACATTTACACTATAAACAAAATAACGATGTCGTGTGACCCATTTCATACAAAAAGCAGTCACACACATTCCACCAATCAGCGATGACTGTTGCATATCTACTCTGTATTCTCGTTAATAAATTAAATTTCAGTGAAAAATCAATACCTGTAACGGAACCCGAACCCACAACCTTCTGTTTACCGGACAGAATGCTCTCTACCAATTGAGCTATAGAGCATTCTGTCCGGCAAACGGAAGGTTGCGGGTTCGGGTCTCGTTACAGGCATTGATTTTTTTTCACTGAAATTTTATTCATGTCTGTTTATTATCAACCAATAGAGTGGTAAAGTGATGACGACATCTTCATGGTTACTGGTTCTATACAAACTTGTCAATCAAACTGTTTTTTGTATCATCGGCGTGGATTGGCCAATGACGAATGGGCGGGAAAATTACATTTTCAAACGCGACATGCCATGGCTAGATATACCCAGGCTATGTAAATTATGAGGAGTGGCTTGGTTTGTTTAGAACCAGTAACCATGGAAATAACGTATGACTTGAGTACTCTATACGGTTATCCTCTTATATTATTATGAAATCTCATTAGCTAATCATGCCATGTGACTCATTTCAGTCAGCCATAATCTATCAATCAATGATGTACAGTTCAAAAGATCGCAAGGAATTCATCATCTCCATATTTTCATCAGGGTAAACCAATTTTTTACTCTCCATTCTCATTGGCTAACCATGTCATGTGACCATTTCAGTCAGACATAATCCACCAATCAGTGATGGAGCTGATTCACTCAGAAGATCGCGAAGAGTTCAAGCGCCAACTTCTATGGAATTCCGGTCTTCCACAAGAAAAGTCTGATATGACCTTCCATACAGCTATGCTTCCAGGTATTGTTTTAGAATTAGATTACAGTGTATTTAACCACTTCTGGGTCTTGATACTGAACATTTTATTATACTGTAATTAAGTTATTTTCGGTCCATTTCGTGGAATTATGGTTATCCACAAGAAAAGTCTGATATGACCTTCCATGCCGCTATGCTTCCAGGTATTGTTTTAGATAGATTACCGAGTATTTCACTTAATACCACTTCTGAGTCCTGATACTGAACATTAATTTTTATTATAATTAAGTAATTTTCGGTCCATTTCGTGGAATTATGGCCATCCACAAGAAAAGTCTGATATGACCTTCCACACTGCGCTGCTTTCAGGTACTGTTGTAGATAGATTACGGAGTATTGCATGTAATATCACTCCTGATATTGGACATTTTCTGTTAATATACATAGGCCCCATGTAATTTCCGGTCCCTTCTATTGAATTCTTGCCTTCCACAAGAAAAGTCTGATATGACCTTCCACACTGACATGCTTCCTGGTATTATATGTCATTATTAGATATGTAGAATAAGTGCATAGTAAAGAGAAATAAAAATTGCAGAAAAAATTGTCATCATATCAATGCGATTTTTTGTAGAAATCCCTTGCTTTCAGCAGTTAACGGGCATATGTAATTTTGTAAAGAAATATGGTGTAACATTTCACTTCAAATTTTGAGTTAGTTGTTGGGATGTTACAGTATATAGGACCTACAGTATATATTTGTCAAGTAAACCCTCTCATTGTGCTGTACCATACCAAGTTGCGCTACGCGCAAGTGACCCTCAGTTGTATAGTCTAGTCTAAATACGGCTTCTTATCGTGGTGCCAATGCATCCTGTATTTGTAATACCAAACGATATTGCATATGTTGCAGAAAACAGTGCGTACATGTTCCGATCATTCACTGTGCGATTTAGATGTCTACTGGACAACACTTCGGGCTTTATCGTAAGTACATATTTAGGTACATAATAAATTTATGTCCATTTAAAGTAAAGTTATTCCCTTGGAGTCTCCAAATAAAAGGGGCTAATAGAATCCTGAGCTTATCCCAATTCGTAGTGCAAAGCAGACCAATGCAATGTATACAGCCGAAGCCACACTTCACTGCCAGGACAGGACACAAATCTATCGCAGGTTACTTTTTGACTTTCATACGCGGCTGGTACGTGGGACAGAGTCAACCCAATTTTAATTTCTGGGTAAAAATAATTGATGGTATATGTGGGGATTGAACCCATGGCTGCTGTATATGCGTACCGGCACTTTTGGTGTAACCAACCCGACGTAAAGTAATGTGTCAGAACTAATCTGACTTCAAGACTGAATGGTATACCTGAGGGTTACGCAATGGGCCCAATGGGTCCCTCCCATAAACTGACTAAATAAAGGCACTTTTGTCCATGTTTCAAGGATTCTCTAGGTCCTATTATTGTACATATGGTACTTTGAATGGCGTGTATTTGTTGTATTCTAAATGGTGTCCATAGGCAAGGCATCTGACATGTTGATCCCACCACATATCCTCTTTACATATAATGGATATAGCTGAGAGGGGAGACATAGTAGAGAAAGCGATGTCTATATGACCGTTCATATCATCGTAGCTGTTGCCTTGTCTCGATATAACGCTGCCGAGACAGGTGAACTTGTCATGAAGAGATGATGTTGCAGTTAATGACAGCTTGCAGAGGGGAGAATAGCCAAGGATTTGGTGATTGTATCATGGTTTTTTTTGTCCAGTTCACAACTTCACATGGAGGTAGAGTTTTACAGGTTTCTTGTTGAAGATGAGAACGGCATCTTTGATCGTGTCAGTGAGATCAGCGAATACTACGTACAACATCATCAGTCGAGATCAGTTTGGGGGTCGCTTGTTTATTGAACTTGACAGCAAGAGATGTGGCTGCGGTGGTTAGATTCATGGTGCGGTCGGTGGCACCGTCGAAAGGATTGGCCTTACGAACACATCACTGATGAAATGTTCGAACAATGCTAGCCTACTTGTAGAATAGTGCTGCATTTTGACATCAATATGACTATAACTGTAATTTGTGTAATTATTATCACTGAATCCCCCTCCTCCCAGACCCTGGAAATAAACGGATGGATACGCCTCCTCCACGGTCAAAACCTCAAAACCACCGATGACCCACAAGTCGCACTGTTCGCCACATGCTGCCCATTCGGACCAATGTCGTTACTCGATCTGCCCTCACGGGATCTCACGTTTCGGTCAAAACATAAAATGGATCTTGCTCCAGTTTCCATGGATAACAGGTAAATTTGTAGTTATTTTACATTATATTTTCATTTTCTCCCCTCTCTCCTGTCCGCTATAAATCTCTCCCTCTAGACTTCTCTTAATTTACCCTTTTTTTCTTTTTTATTTAAACATCTCTCCTCACTAGACTTTTCCCTCCAAAGGAGACATAAGGACCGGTTGATGATATTTCTTATGACAGGGAGATAATCCTGAGCAACATCAATAATTTTCTTTTTGTGATTTTAAAGTTTCATGGTACTGTAACATACCTGAATTTATGCTATATTCCATATTGCAATATGTAAAAATACATGTTTGGTATGCCGTAAATACATTTGGCCTTCGACTTTTCATTTCATAAATTGACACAGTTTGACCTTTGACCTTCTTTTTCAGAGGAAGAATGTTATTCGGGTACACTGACCGTGATCTGACACTGAAGACAGGGTACGACCTCATACATCCAGATGATCTCACTTACTTCGCTGCTGCTCATGAAGAATGTTAGTATAGCTTTACAAAATACATATTGAAAGTTATAAATCAAGTACTGAACTTACATTTACAAAAAGTAGACGTTTCAGCTGCCTCACGCAGCCTTGGTCACTACAAAGACTGACCAATCGCACCCGTCATGGTAGAATTCACACTGCTAGTGTCACGTGAGAGGCGGCGGGAAATCTGGCCAATGGTCCGGTCCCAGGCATGCGATAGTTGAAAGCAATCAAAGCATAGACCTCCGCATTTGTTCAGTTCTGGTTTTTCAAGTCTTTCATAGAGGGCTTTTTTGATCCCTCGTTCGTGCCACCTGTCTTCTCGTTCCAAGATGGTGACATCTTCCATACTGATAGAATGTCCTGTCCACTGCAAATGTGTATAGACGGCCGAGTCGTATGTGTCGGCATAGCTGGGTTTGTTTTGCATGTGTTGGGCGAAGCGAGCTTTTATGGCCTATTTGGTCTCACCAACGTACGAGAGTCCAAATGCATTGTGAATTCTACCGTGACGGGTGTGAGTGGTCAGTCTTTGTAGTGACTAGTAACCACTGACCAAGGCTGCGTGAGGCAGCTGAAACGTCTACCTTTTGAAAATGTAAGTCCAGTACTTGATTTATATCTTTCAATATGTTGAACAACTGGACGAATAATAAGTATTATTCTAAACTGGTACCTCTCCAGAGTTCAAGCTACACCTAATCCACTTTTTCAAACTACAGTATGTCAGGGGAGATTCTGGATCACATTTCACACACATACCTCCAGGAGGTGAAAGTAATCCAGTTCACTTTACTCCGTTACATTTTATTTCGCTAGTGTAGTCATATGATATTGATCAAACCGAAAACAATCTGCATTGGTTTTACCATGTTTTGAATAGATCATTCGATGAGTTAGGCTATGGCTCATGCAGTACAAGGACACGAGAGGTCATGAAATCAATTGTTAGATCACTCTCATACTTTAGATTACGTGTAATAATGGCGCAATTTGCTATGCGAATCGATCTGCTTGGTCACGGATGCGAATCAATTCACATCACTTCACCACGGTTCGATTTAGTAAAAAGTCGGGCACCGATTAATAAAAGTGACTAAAAGATACCAACCTGAGAAGTCTTTTTGCACTTCTGTCCACAACTGGTTTAATGTGTCAATGTGTGTAATGACATCCTGCAATAAAATATAATGTGTATTACTATACAATTATGTACCTACTATGTTGATCACATTATTAGGAACAGTGGAATTCTGGCTGATGACTTATTTAAGTGACTACAAGTACAAGTTAAATTGTATCGATAACAAATTATTTGATGAAACACTAGCAGTGCTCGTCTGCTCGACATTAAGGAATATTAGCAGTTGTACCGTAGGACAAGTGTTATTAAAAATTACTTGTCCGAAAAACAATTCACTTGTCCGAACATTCATGCAAATTTGTATAATAATTATAATCATTGATCATGCATTATTTTATGTGTACTATTGATCAAATATTGCACCGTTTTACTGTTTAATGTTAGTTATGTTACAAATACTCATTTATAAAAAAGTATTGCTTGTCTGTAATAATATTTACATGTCATATGTTCAAATTTAACTTGTCCTGTAGGACAAGTAGCTATCCAAAACCACTTGTCCTCCCACCTAAAATACTCCTGGGGGACAATAGGACAACCCTTAATGTCGAGACGGAGCAATCACAGAAAAACCTCCGCGTTGCCACCTACCGAGCCGGCACCGTCTACCTGCATCTCGACCTCGATCTCATGACCCAGATCTCCGTGCTGTCCGCCTACACCCGGGGAGAGATCGGACCTCGAGCGTTACTTCAAATATCTGTACCACATCACATCCATCAATAAGCAAGTCCTCGATGTTGCCATCAAGTTCCTGGCGATATTTTGAGAAGGCGGATGCAAGACCGACCATCTACAGCACAGAGTCTTATACTGGTTGTGGAAAGTGCGTAGGGTGCTGAAACCCATGAACGAGATAGCTGCCATCGAGGATGTCACATTTATTGGTATCAGCTGTGGGGCGACCACAACAACTCGTTGCATTGTGCTGCATTTCTTACATACATCTTCTGACGGATTAGTCAGTGACGACTATGTGCTAATTTTGCGCAAATTTCAAGGGACTTTACCACACATTTTATTATTTTTATGTATATAATCTTAATATATGCACAATTACCTTTAATTTCATACTAAACATTTCATATTTATGCACTAATATAATGTTGACCATCCGGACATAATTCTGAAAAGATGACAAGATGATGTCATAAAAAAATTATCAATAGCATAATCCATGCATGGGGGAGGATGGTGCAGTAGACACGCTTGCATGGCTATCATATTATGCAATAAAATTGTATTAATATTGCATGTTGTGCTTCCTGAAGATTCTGACTAGTACGAGACAATCAGCATAAGATCAAAGCTAAAAAATATAATGGATTGTACAATCAAACTCGAGAGGATGATGACTTGTGAACCTCGGGTCATTTTAAGCTAGAGTTGAAAGACATACTGTACTAATGTTCTGGAAATTCATACAAATGTGTGTATGAACACGCATGAGCTATGTATGACCTACTGAAATACATATTGTTAGTTCGCAGGTTAGCAACAAACGGGGCCGATTGGGCGTTCTATGATAAAAACTTTCGCAGACTGCTTCCACAACTGCTGTCTTTATCGGGGCAAAAAATGAGTAGAAGTTTTGGGATGAAGCAAAATCTTGTGGTGGTGTGAAATTATGTAGCACTCTACGGATATCACCATAAGTACATTGTTACAGAAGTCTACTTCAGTCGTATACGTAATTGTATGTCCTGAAAGCACAATAAATTTACATAAGTCTGGTCTTGGATATAAAAAAGATTTCGCAAAGTCTGCAGATACTCACGAGTCTCACGTACACCACTGGTGCAATTGTTAGAAAGTGGAAGATGTTTATTAACAACACACAACTTTTCCAGATCGGGTCGTTCTTCAAAAACTGGGCAGTGCATAATAGTATATGAACGGATTCAGGGGATTGAGTGATTTAGCTGCCCCTAATGCACGATATCACATGAACTGCAAGGTAGCCTTCATGTTTGAAAAAAAGAATGCCGCCTCTCAGCTGGACCACGTACCCCCTCACCCCACCTAGACAACGTCCCTTCCACCAATACCACTCATGCAAACACAATTCACCGAGAAAGACGCCCAAAATATCTGGGTAATGTATCTACAACAGGTGACTAAAACATTACAAGCAAAAGAAGAACAATCCGCGAGTCCCCAATACGGACACAGGCAGGCATAATAAATTTTCATTCGCCATTAAACACTTTAAAATTTTACAGAAAAATGATGACGCATCACTTGGGATTAATCTCTACACACAATAATTTATATCAAAGTGAAGAAAACGCTGACCCCCATCGCCATAAAACACTTGCATTCTCGATAAATACGCCAGCATAGTTGTGGTTCAAAAAGGAAATATAAAAAAAATTATCATCAAATCACAATTAGATTTGAATAACATCAAACGTTTAGATCAGAAGAACACAAAGAAACCATGATTGATTTCAATATTAATATTATTCATGTCATCATGTGTGCTGTGCAAAGGATTCCATCTCTCAAGCGCCTGTAGTTTGAATCAGATTATGAACAAATGTGAAAGTGAAATAAAAAATAAACTGTGTAGGAATGATGGAAAAATGTATCAAATATAAGTACTATAATGACTATTTCCATGAACCAGAACCAAACCTCAGTGGAATACCCCAACTCGTATGGTCAATTATAACCCAGATTGGAAGCATGTGGCGGCATCACGTGGCACCCATCGTGTTGAGTTTGTCCCGAGAAGAGAGCATGTCAATCAATGCCTGTGTGAATATTGCTTGAGTCACACCTCCTCACGCCGCCCCAACAGTCATGATTGGTATTGGTTCTGACAGAATCATCCGTGTCATCCAACATGTGTCCTTACAAATTGTCACGGGTTTGTATCTTTATCTAGTGTACTAGTACCTATGGTACTTGTAAAGAAGAACATCACCAATTCACCTATAACCTCTACCCGGTTACTGGAGTTTCAATACACACATATCAATTGTCTACAGTCAACCAGAAAATCTCCTGCAGGCAATGCTAACAGACGAACGCGCGCCATTCAAAAACTTGGTGAACGACACCTGCTAAAAGCCAGAAACTCTAAGTAACTTGCCCGAAAATCGGTGCGAAAATTCAAAAACAATGCTCTCAATTTTAATTTTAAAATTGAAAGATCTATGCTACGTGTAATCGTGTATGTGTGGTGCATTAGTGCCCCATCAATTCATACTCACATAGGTATGCCCGATGTTATTGGGGTAATAGACTGCACACATGTCCTGAAGTTGAGCCAGATGGTGTTCACCATAAACGATATCACATACTTTAAGACTCTAATAAGGACAATGATATGTTAGAATTGCTAGAAAAAATATGTGAATACTACGATTGCCGCGAACAGTCTCGCTCACATCCTTACAGTTGCTCAACTGTGCTAAAAAGCGACACCGGGCCAAGTGTCAGCTGTGCGTGATTGGCATTATGACGTCTACATGTTTCGGTATGTACAAAAGTACCATAAACAAAATCCTGGCTTACATAACAAAGTAGAATTCGATGAGAAACGAAAACGGCCCCCTATCGAAACCAGCTGGTCAGATGACCAATGACCGTAGCGTCATTTCTTGTTTTGACATTGTATACTGGGGCATATAATTTGTAAATTAAATATTAAATGTGTAAATGAAATTCAGGGTAAATTAGACTTTCAGTAGCATAATATGAAGGAAATATGACTGTGTAAACTGTAAAGTACATGTGCGCACTACACATACATACGTATATACGACTGCTGTCAGAGTATACTATTTTACTGAGTAATAGCCTTGAAAATAGTCAATAAGATTGATATAACAGATTTATTCACGTTCCGGGTCCGTCGTTCCCGTATCATCCCCCAGAATCCCTACTCCAAGAGAGGAAGTTAACCAATGAATAAGAGAGAAGTTTGATCGGTGAATCGGCGTGTGATATACGACTAAAAGAGGCTCGTGGTGTTGAGATGTGTAGCTATCGAACAACAACCGACTGAAGATATGTACCGGTGGATGCTAGCCATGGGATTACAATTGAGACTAGCAAATAGCTGCTCGACCTTGGCCGTGAATGGAGAATCCTTGCATGTGCTGTATAGTTCAGAAGGTGTGCATGGCCATCTGATGAGAGAGTGGGTGAAGTGTGGGGGTGTGACAAACATGAATATTAAATTATTAAAATATTAAATTAGAACAAAGCAAGATCAAGACATCCATGATATGAGGAAACAATGTACAAATTAAATTATATATCTATGAATTTCTGATGCAGTCAGTGCAAAAAAGGTTATCATGGCTAGGAATTTGTTCGAAAGAAAATGCCAAAGGACCCATATATGGAACAATCAGTATTGTTCATGGCAGTGTATCAGCATGGTACTCAAAGCCGGACAGGATAAACACATTGAACCTGTATGTATACATTTCTACATTGCTATGCCGTAATCGTACTGTTAGGTCGGACGATAACATCTTTATTTTCTTACTAGAAAACGACATTCCATGGACGTCTCTCGGCACCATCAGTGAACCCGAGCATTCATTATTTATAGGCAATAGTCTGCCGGTGACCTAGACGACACACATGAAGAGGAAATAAGTTAAATTTTCCGCATAGGCCTACTACCGCCAAGCTGAGATAGTGGATGGTGGGTGCTACAAACTATTGTGAGCTGATGAAGATATATCAACGTTTATTGCAATGCTGAGAAAATTGTTAGAACATTGCAAATATGGCAACCAGCTGTTACCAAAAGTTACCAAACATCGCCGACACGCCCGACCGTGTCCGTCTCTGACTTACTCACACTCTGGTGTTTACCCAATTTAATACCAACATTCAAAGCAAACAAAATTGATATAAACACCTTACGGTTGATAACTAAAGACATCGCCAAAGAACTTGTTCCTGCAATAGGTCCAAGACTAACTCTACTCAAAAAGATACATGAGTTCAATGAAGTGAATACGAAGACCAGACCAGATGAACACCAGTCCAGACCAGACGAAGATTGATTCTATCTCAGCCTCCTGAGACCGATCCCGGTACCAAATATGTGGTCTCACTCTCCAGGGTCTGTTGGAGGAAGGCCGCACCAGGGAGGGAATACCGTTTAGCACAATTGGTTACACCAAGATCACTTCGTGGATTTGGTTTCGGTGTACTTTTATTATTTTAAACATTTTTTAGACAAGTTGATTTTTTATTATTAACCGTGTATTTCATAAATTAAACTAAAATAGTACTAATACTGTTTCATGTTTATATAAATAGTTAATGCAAAAGTGAACCAATGAAATGCACCTTTTGTTTTAATACACCAATATTGATTGGCTCGTTTGAAATCAACCGTCGCAGAACGTTCTCAGTTGCCACGCTTTTGTCGTTAGTCTTTACCGGAGTTTGCTCAAAGACGTACCATGTACTACACGTTTCAACAGTGACTGAGTTTAGTTTAGGCTTTCGTGAGAGTGTCAACTGATATCTATGCCAGATTTCCAACCAGATTGACAGTTTGCATCATATTAGCTTTTTTTTCTCAATCCTGCAGACCCTGGATTTTATGTTCATACTTTGCCACAGAATATAATGTACACCAAGGACAGAAAGATGTAAATGCAGCAGAAGTTAGCTATGACATACACTATAGTTTTGTTGACAGTCAAAACAGCACAACAATTTACAGATCACATTTTCACAACATAGTAGTGGAAAAAATATTAGTTTTTTACAACAAGTCGAGCGATAAATCAGAACGAAATGTCGAAAAGGAAGTTGACAAGTTAACAAGCGTGGTTGGTGATTTGTCAAGCAAATTATATTCGGTGATTGCCTTGTTAGCGAAATGTGACGATGCCAATCGCGTGTAAAACATTGAACAGTACAAGGAATCTGGCGATGTAGAAGTGTGATGATGGATCATGTGTGATCAATGTATCAAGTGTGGTCAATGTATCAAGTGTGGTCAATGTATCAACGGTCATTAAGTATCAAGTGTGATCAATGTATTAACCTCGATCAATATATAATGTGTGATCAATGTATCATGTGTGATCAATGTATCAAGTGTAATCAATGTATCATGTGTGATCAATGTATCAAGTGTAATCAA
>WNLI01038231.1:0-11473 GCA_025802215.1 Wirenia argentea
GAATTTTATTCGGATAAAACCGTTTACATTACAAAATTTGGGGGAGAATAATTCGCCGGCGAATAATTACCCGGGGGAAAGTGTAATGTAAACGCAACTCTTGATTTAAGACGAACATACCTTTAACGCCAATTCGTTCACCTTAATTACGCTGCAAATACAAATGTGTGAGAAGAATCCACACGGACTTAGCAGAAATGACATTGGCAACAGAAATTCAGTTTCGCTTGGAAATGGTCTCATCCGCTTACCGACGTTTGTTGTGCTTGATTGAACGAGACTGCGACTGTGCATGCGTGAAACGTTGGGATTACATGGGGATTATTACAGGGATGTATAGATACGTTTGGCTTTGGTACAGACCGCCAGACTAATGTCACCCTAATTGCTTTAAATCTGCGGTGAAGTATCACTCTGGCGAATGGGATCTAGGCCTAAAGACGATATATTATTTCCTGCTTCCTTCTTTGTGTCTTTGTCCCCTACATTTGTCTCACGTCATAATTATTCCAGTAGCCTATAGAGTCTATAGTATAGACTATCATATGTGGGATTGATGTCTCGAGTGCGAGTGTGAATAAGTTATGCTATGTATATGTGATATCGTAGATAATGTCGTTTCTAATATTGAATATATTTATGAACCAACTCGAATCGAAACTGCCACATAAGTCTGAGAAGCTATTTCTGTACAGTATATTATACAGGCGTATACTAAGTCTTATGAGACGGATCATGCTATATTGTCATCAGTCTTGATAGCATCTATACATAGAAAACACTCCTAAATATATAGATTTGTTGATACAAACAAATGTGCACATTTGGTGTATATATATTTCAGAATGTCCATGTGCCATGTAGGAATCTCGCAAGTGCGGGTTTGCAAACCAGGAAAAGATCACGTTGAATGGTCGCAGACGACGCCCGAACCGCAGACCTTGACAGGTACTGCTGTTCTGACCACTACAGTACAGTAGGCCTACATATAGTACACCATAAAAAGTAAAAAAAAAAGTAAAGTGCGACATTTATATGCCGCATTTTAGGACCTCACGATCCGCCAAATGTCGGCCTTACATCATGACTGTGCGAGGGTAGATGTGAGCAGGGCTTCGAACGAAGTATTGATCCCTCTACAATGTAAAATTATATTAATTATATACACGACTTTACTTCCCGACCTATACACAACCCGTGTTTATGTACGATCAGTACAAATTTTACAGGCCTGCTAAACTGAGGCTAGGGAAATGTGCTCTCACCCAGGGAACACCGAGAGAAAAAACACAATTGATAATGCGCCGGCCGGAGGTCGAACCCGCAATCGTTGGATTACAAATCCTTCGCTCTACCGACTGAGATATCCCCGACCATGAGCCCACAAAGTGGGTAACCGAAATCGATACAAGATACAGAATGCAGATGAAGGGAAAATATAGTTTGGGAGAACTGTCGTTATACGTACACGACATCTTGATAATGCCATCGTAATCAAGAGAAGCACTTGTGATCCCAGCATCAAAGACAGCAGCAATTAGAAGACAACAATTCCTCGCCCTGAGCTGTCCCGGTTTCCCCCTCAAATATCCGCCCATTCTGTCATTACCGGTGCGAATCGTTTTTATTGTCCTGTACAACTTCCTATTGGAAACGTGCTCCAAAAAAATGAATTTGTTGATCAACTCATCTCATAATTATGACTTTAAACCCCATACCAAACAACTGCCCAATGCGTGCGAATAACTAATTCACCATGCCTAACAATACTTGACCATAAGGCGGATGACTCGCAATAATATTGTAAAAAAAATCTTAAAAGTCTATAGGAGGAATCAGTCTTCGAAGAACTTTGTTTTGTAGGAAAAAATCACACTGAAAACCCATAACCCTAGACCCTCTAGACCGCTCCCAATGATCTTCCCACGCCTCAGTTTATCATAATAGGTGTCGAGGTTCCAGGGAAGGTGGACCACATCGGGGTACATAAATGTCCAAATCTGTATTCCCACTCACCCCTCGTGAAAATACGATCCGGAACGAGCATTAAATACAATAGTTACTGTATCTCAACCGAAGTCGGAAGTACTTCTGTGTTTCAGTCTAAAGTTACAGACTTCTATAGTCAAGTATCTGAACGGATTAAGTTCAGCTCCATGTATGACCCATATGTTTAAGTTGTCAAAAAAATTCCCTTTAGTGTACACTGTTTCGTCATATGTAAAGTTTACGTGTTTACATTTACTTGACTCGTAGATTCATGGTAGCGGTGGTATTTGTGTACGATATAATTCGGGAAATACTACGTATAGCCTAGACTACCACAATAAATTATTACTTGTATACTTGCAAAATGTGTGTAATGCGTTCGGTGCAAGTATCAATTCAATACTCATATTTTCATTGTCCAAAATATTCATTCAAAATCATATTAATTTGTTTCCAAAACGTTGACATGTATATTTCGAACATAGATTTACTTTATTCTACGAGTAATACATACTGTACACATAAGGCAGTAATTGGAGAGGCTCTGGGCAGATTTATGATATATTACAGCTATACGATGCTATTATCGTTTACGTAATCAACATACTTATGCTTAAAGTAACAGAGAACACTTACGTATGACAATATCAAACGATGTAATGTAATGGCCGAGGAATAAACGCGGTGTCCTCAAGCAACGTCATTAGCTACAGTTCGTGTTTGAGAACAGATCGTAATAAATATCAGACGCTACAGCAACCACATTATGAACTATACGATGTTATTTGTGACATAATATTAAGATGTCTAGGATTGATAGACCTACCATATAATAGATGTTCATCGTTTATATTTTTTTTTTTATGGACCTACATTGTGAATAATTATTATTAGGTATATTGCCCAGTCTATAGACAAAACAGACTGTGACGACTAACTTACGATACATCCGCAGTCTATACCGGTGGATTTTACGTACGAAATATGGACAAATCTGGAAGTGATGTTCACCACATAATGCATGCGTACTGGAGTGTTTGTTTTGTATGGCAGTACATCCCGCAGTGTTTTGGATTATCTACCTGTAGTCTATGGAGCAGGTCTACTGTGGACAGTCTAGTCGTTGTGTGACATTTGTGTCCACTAGTTAGTAGCAATTGCGTTTGACTCATTTAGCTCATTTCACTGTCTTGTCATTGTTTTACATTTTTTGTCCACTAGTTTGTGACCACTGCGTTTCACTCTAATCACTCATTTACAGTAGCTTACTGTCTAGTCGTTGTTTTATGGTTTTGTCCACTAGTTTGTGACCAGTGCTTTCACTCTAATCACTCATTTACAGTAGCTTACTGTCTAGTCGTTGTTTTATGTTTTTGTCCACTAGTTTGCATCCAGTTCTATTTCACGCATTTAGCTTTTGCGCTCTTGAAATCGTGCGTCCACACAGAGCACCAGCCGTTGTAGTCCTTGAGAGGTTTGATGGCGACTGGACGCGCTTTGATACGAGGAGACATGAACAACTCTCCGTTCGTCAATCTGGGAAGAACAAGTAACAATGTAAGTGTAACACATGGCGGAACTGGTGCAGTTCTTTATTAATTTGTTCTCGATGCGTGTACGTGCCTAGCAGAGCTAATTTACGTACCGGGTGGGTCGCGTCGGACAAGGCTTGCGAATCACCATGCCTCAAAATGACTCGACCATAAGACCGAGGACTCCCAAGTCTAGGAGAAATCAGTGGAGAACAATGCCTTGGCGGAGGGGAGGGGGTCGCGAAGACTGAAAAAAAACCTAACCACCGATAACGCTTCCACCGATCGTCCGCGCCTCAGTTTATCATTGACACCAGAGCTGCAGAGGCTGCAAGGTATAGGTGCACCACATCGGACCAAGTTATGGTCAACATCTGTGGTTCGATTGGTCCAGTATAGGATAAGCGTTTGATTTATATGCTGGATGTCGTGGATTCCAATACGTGCCTTGGTATTTTTGTCAACATGTGGATCTTCCTCACCTTTCCCGGTCAGTAAATGGAATGGGTGATCCACCAGTCGTATAAAGGGTCGCTGTGGACGAGTGGTAAAAATAGGCGCTTTGACAAGTCGTCTGAGCAGTGGTGATACTCTTACGATGAGAGTGCTATAAGTGGCGATATAACTATATAGTTGTGAGAGACCTCTATTTGTAGATTATGTAAAATATATTGCCCATGACTTCGGTATTCGGACAATACACCTTTATAATATATCGGTAGAGCTAGTTGCATGAACAGGGCCTTTCAACGCCCAGAAGTTTGGAGTAGCTTAATTCCCGCCATATCATCTCCCTTTGGCAGGAATATTACTACGCTCTGACGTGAACTTCCTCACTCTCACGAAGATGCCAGATGGACATCGAAAACTGTAGGTTAATATAACTTAAGTTTGACTAGTATTATATAATAATGTCAGACGATTTAGTCATTTGACTGACTACGATCACTCAGCGAGTGAGACATAGGCCTACAACTGCATGCACGATATTATCGACAGCAACATCTAGGCCTCCGCACTATGAAGCTTTGGACAGTTCTAGACTCAATATAGACTAGACTATAAAGTGCCCGAAAGTGATTTGGTGGAGAAACCGAAATGCCCATGCATAGAAAACCACCGGATATGCATGGGGAGTATCTTTTTCCATGTTCCATGAGTCGAAAACATCGAGCACTCTGAGCTGCCCCTGCCCCCGCGCTACTGTAATCTATAATAGACTACAAATGCACAAACCTGAGAGTATCGAGTATGTCTATTCCGCTCTGTGTTCGGTACGTCATGACGAGTTGAGACTTTCTCGGTATGACTTTCGGTATGAGTCGATCACTCCTTCCTCCATCACTCTTCTGCAGTGACGACGGCGAATCGCAAGTCCACTCGTCCTCCAGCTGCTCCCTCAGCCGCTCTCGTCTATCGTGATCCGCACTGTGTACCGAGATATGTTTATGCTTGTCTTCGTTGACCTTGACCCCACCGTTAGGAGTCCGACTCCTCTGGAGCAACGTCGCATAATCGGGATAATTCCGGCACAAGTTTCGCCGCACGACGTCCTCGTAACCTTTCAGAATCGCGAATTGAGCTTCTGCGGATAGCGTCGCTGAAAACCGCGGTTCTTTTGGGATGTCTGTATCTTTGATTTCGTCTTCGATCACCTCATCGTCCGGGATTGTTGTCGGCGCTATGAGTTTCTTCATCCTGAGTATGCTGGACACTCGCCGCCCCATCATACCGATACTCGGACGTTTCTTACCCAACAACCCACCGACAGCTAGCGATTGTCGTCTCGCTCCTTCAGGCGGTGTCGCGGGGAGGTCGGTGGGAGGCGCCATGCTCGTGCGGCGTTTTCCGGTAGGATCAAATTTGCGAAGAAAGGGTAGATTGGGACCTCCTTCACGGATTGTCATGGAAGGCCGCGGTTTGTCTGATTTACCCTGGCTGGAGCGACGTGAACCCAGCTCGGACCCTGGTAGGTTGGCGGCCTGCAGTTGGCGCAACAATGCCCCTTCGTTGATTGTGCATCTTCGTCGGTTCGCCATCTGCATGAAAGTTAACAAAATATAGTGTATCATAATATGTAAGAGTTGTACTGGTTTAATATACATGCACTCGTCGAAGGACGACGAGATGAGATATACATCTCAGATAATGGGTAGGCCTATAGGTACAAGTTACATTGCGAGTCACGTGACATCAATGAGTAACCTATCTGGATGTGGAGAACCTCACATATCGCTCCCATAATCACGGGTGGGCGGTGACAGCTCACATCTCTGCATCAGACCAGCCTCTATAGAGAAACCAATTCACTGATATGGCTTTCTGGATGCACGTAGGAAGCGGTGCATAAAGACGCAGTAGCTTAGGCCTGAAACCGGCTGTATAGTTATCCTGCTGTTGGGAGGATGGACGGAACTCTCGGCATTCACAGAATACAGCCATGTTGGGTCTCCTTCTGCGAGACCTATACAGCGCTCCTTGAGTAGCGTGTTCACCGTATAGTAAATACAGCTCTGTTTACATGTCTTCCCGAAGGCGTGATAATGCAGTAGCCTATAGTATAGTACAGGTCCACTGTTTGTGGATTCGTTCGGTGTTCAACACTTCGGTTACCTAGACTACCTCGGTAGTATATGACACATCTTCTCTTGTGGATCTGCTTCCTCAAACTGAAAAGAGTCAATGCAGTATTTTCCGAGTCATATTGATATTGGGCTAGCCTATATTGTGCCTCAATAGCTCAGTCGGGAGCTTTGTAATCCTAAGGCCGTGGGTTCGAAACCCGACCCGTGCAGATTATTGGATAGATTGTTGTGCACACACAAATCGTCATCGCATGTATGAGACGTTAAACTGAGATGCGTGCAGCGCAACTGATATAATCTCATGGTATAGGCTAGGTAATATGCTTTCGTAATAAATGCTATCAACTTTTACCTGCTCAGATACTCCTCTTTGGAATGATATTAGGCTATATAATTATCTTCAAAATAAACTTCTGTCTACGCTACTCATCAGCAAGCCTACTCGAAAACAATTAAGGAATTGATGGGGTTCACAATATAATGTAATACAAATTACACAGTAACATAACATGCCATTGAAATAGTTTTCATGATTCCTACAATTTAGTCTATCACATTATTCTGGTAACTTCTGATTGAATTTAATGAACTATCGGTACCTACTCACTAACGAGTAACGACTAATACATTACATAGTCATAGAGTCTATGACATAGACGGTAACTACAGAAACACTTTACGTATTATAGGCGCCACTGGGGGTTGGTTCAACTTGATTTCCATTGAATATAACCGGTATTATGGCAAGTGAGAAATTTACGGAGTATGTGCGATTATATTGTTGTGCAATATTCAATAGCGATTATATTTGCGAGTATTTGCGACAATCTTCTTAAATATTATCCTAGGACGATTAGAGTTTGACTTTACTGTGCACTTTTTGTTTGGGTATAATGTGCACAGCACACCCGGTAAATTAGTAATTCCGTTAGTTCATATTATACAATAAAATCTATACACACGTACGTCACTGTTATTATTAGTCACTTTATTTCTATAACAACTAAAATCAACTGTTACTTATATATGTATTTTATATTGTGATTATTTGATATTACCTCTATGGAGATCAAGATAAATATTGTCCCAAAACATTCTAGCAATTTGAATCGGATGCCATAATTCTCCACGAATTACTAATATAATATCGAACAGGGTATGGGGTTTCGCAACTTTGCCAAGTTAAGGGATTTCCTTGTTTCTCGGGATTAGGATTATACTGTTATTAGTGTGTATATTATCGAACCACACTCATACAACGTCATACTAAATAGTGTAACAAAGATGACCAATGCTGTATAGCTATAATCGGTGAATGGTGTCGTCATAGGAGTGTGCTTTGGTTGATAATATAATGATAATAGTGTCGGGGCAATGTGCATGGTGTCGAGTTGGTGTTTGGGAGAGGTATGTGTGTGCTTGGGGTGGGGTGTGGGGTTGTGGTGACTATAGACTGGAAGGTGCTGTGGTGTTGGTGAGTGTAGGGGTGGTGTGGTATTAGTTAGTTGTGTGGTTAGTTGTGTGGTGACGGGGTGTGATATGGTGTCAAAGTGGTATGTTGAGTGAGTGAGTGAGTGAGTGTGTGCGTGCGTGTGGTGTCGGCGTGATGTGGTGACGGGGTCATATGGCGTCGTCGTGGTGCGATTTCGGACTGGCCTTGTGTCGAGTTATGTGATATGGTGTCGGACTGTCGGTGAGATGGTGTTGTGTCGGGCATCGTGGTGTGTGGTGTCGGGTGGTGTGGTGTCGGGGTGATATGATGGCGGAGTGGCTTGGTGTCGGCAGTTTGGTGGCGTGGTGTGTTTGAGGATGCATGGTGTATGGTCAGTGGTGTCAGGTAGAATGGTATCAGTATCGGAGTGGTGTGGTGTGGTGTCGGGGTGGTATTGTGTCGGGGTGGTGTTTTGTGGTTTCGGGGAGGGGCGTGGTGTAGGGTGGCGTAGTGTCGTGGTGATGTGGTGTAGGTGTGGTTTTGTGTAGGGTTATGTGGTATCGGCGTGTTGTGGTGGTGGTGGTGGTGGTGTGGTGGCGACGTCGTGTGGTTTCGGGTCGGTGTGGGGTAGGGTGGTGTGGTTGGGGTTGCGTGATGTCGGTGTAGCGCTGTGTCAGGGTGGTGTGGTATCACAGTGGCCTGGTGTCGGTATTGTATGGTTTCGGGGTGTTGTGGTGTGTGTGTGTGGCTTGGTGTGGCGGGTACAAACTCACTGGCATATAGATTATATGTAGCAATACCAGAACGAGTATAATTTTTATGTAGATATATATTCATTTATGTTAATAAAATAGTGCGTATAATTAGGTTGAACGAATTTATTTGGAAATAGTATATTATTATAAAATGTTATTGAATACCATAACTAAAGAAAGTACAATAGTGTGACAGGTTGTAGCTTATACGGTGTGGTTCGAAAATAAATTTGGATAATAAAATAGGTTGATTTCCCTTCATACTGCACAGTGGGCTATGCTGTCAATGCAAAATAATAACGATACCGTACCTATATCTAGCGACCCTATATTTACACATAAGATATTATAACCTAAAGTTTTCGGTGTCCGTCGGGAATCTTCGTCAGAGTGAAAAAGTTCACGTCACAGCGTAGTAATATTCCCGCCAAAGGAAGATGATTTGGTGGTAATTACACTTCTCCAATCTTCCAAGAGTTGAAAGTCCCCCTCGTCTCTGTACATGTCTTCCGAGCAAGTGTGAGATCAAATAATATATCTAACAAAATTATAGTTTCCATAATATGATTATAACATCAACATCAGTTTATTAGTACATCCGTCCGGACATAGTTCGTACCCAAAGTCCGCATACGACACCCAGTATACTATATTGAAGACAGAGAAAGCAATGGGAAACACAATCCTCGAACCTCGGTCAATGAGACTCACACTGTTCTGGTTACTCGCTGTCTTTTGAGACATCCAAACTTTGTCCGCTCGACGACAGCCATTGAGGATCGATCGTAGCCAAGAGTATGTGGTTCGGGTAGGGTGTGGTTGGTCGGATGACGTGTGATCATTGTGGGACAACTGCGGAAAATGTGGAATTACTAGAAACCACAGCGGATAATTATTAACGTTTACTAGGAGTTGTATTTATGCATATGTGAACAAATCAACCGTCATAGACGATAGCCATTGAGGATCTATCGTAGCCAGGAGTATGTGGTTCGGGTATAGGGTGTGGTTGGTCGGAGGCTGTGTGCTCATTGTGTGATAACTGAAAGTGGGAAGCACTAGAAACCACAGCATATACTTAACGTATACTGGTAGTTGTATTTATACACATGTGAACAAATCAACCGTCATAGACGATAGCCATTGAGACGTAGCCAAGAATATGCCGTTCGGGTAGGGTGACTGGTCGGATGATCTGTGGTCATTGTGTGACAACTGAAATTTTGAAGTACTAAAACCACAGCGGATAATAGATATACAGTGCTGTACACCTGCGAGCAAACAAACAACCATCACAACCGATCAGGGTCGAGCGCGAGGTGTGATGTAGGGTGTGGTTGGTCGGACGCTCATTGTGTGAGAGCTGCAGAAAATTACTAGAAACCCTAGTGGATAACAAATGTATTCTGGCAGTTATATTATACACCTGTGAACACACCACCGGTCCCGATCGAGCGCAATCAGAGTATGTTCGTCTGGTAGGCTGGTCATATCTCGTGTGACCATAGTTCGAAAATGTGAAAAGTACCGGTACCTATATACTGTACGTACAGTAGAAACCTCAGAGGCTAATTGTAGTTGTAAGCCAGCGTAACGATATATGTTGTTGTCTCAGCTATTAGTGAGTAGACCTACCGACTATACCGATGAGTGTTCGCATGACAGCATCGTACGAGTAATTTATGTTGGGGGGGGGGGGGTAGGTCTGATGTCCGCCAATCGGCGAAATGGTTGATTTCTTCATTGGAATCTACCTTTCTACCTCCTTTGAGACGCAATATACAAAGATGTTATGTATACTTTACATTTTTAAATATAATCGGTGATCTAAAACTCACGAAGTTAGAGTTAGTATGATTCGCCATGTCAGTGACGAGCGGCGAGGTGCCCGCTGACCACAGTCCCGTTCCTGACGTCTCGTAACACTCGTCCACCACAGAACGCACTTTTATCTTCGATTTGTTACGGGACTTGGTGTTCGGTACATCTGTGGACAACCCCGGTTCTCCGGTACCGAGTTTGGTGAACCGATGAACGACCGCGAACTGGATAATGGTGGCGAGGACGAAGGTGAAGCACATGGCGAGGTAGACATCAAGGGCCGTGGAGTAGGCGACTTTGGGGAGGTCGGTGCGGTTGTCAATGCCGAGGAAGGTCATCGTGAGTACGGTCGTGATGCCTGTACAGGCGGGTATAACATTGTCACATATGTTTCTACTGAGAATATAACACTGATACTGTATTTAACGGCATACTACACAAACTGATGTCAATTTGTCATGAATCCATACGCTTCAACACATCACTGCACCTCGAGAAACCCGTCTTCGTATATATACAGTAATACGTTCACACACGCGCGCTGTTTTATCGGTAGGCTATACCTGTATTGCGCAACCATCTCCTGTTCAGAAGTATTTCCTGCCCTCAATGTCCCCTACCCTCGCCATCCCTACACTACTCATGCGACCACTTGCCCTCAGCCATACCGAACACACAGACACACAATCATGATTTATATTGTATATAGAGATGGATTTGGGTATTATAAATTTGTTTTAATACACAACCAACACGCCGATACTATCTCTCCGATTCCTGCACATCGAACTCGCATCCCAAGAGGCGACATTTGCATACAAATCACAGAAAATTGTGGTTAGGCTATAGCATATCGACTATGCGACTAAATTTTAATGCAGAATGTGGATTGAGAGACGTCCGCAAGTCATGACCAGAGACGAGTAATTCCCGCCATTTAGCAGGAATATTACTACGATGTGACGTGAACGTATTCACTCCGACGAAGGATAACTATATATGATGTATGTATATTTTTATTTTCTACATATCTACTGTGTGTAATCTAGTCTATGTTACTCATCACTCATACCGAGAGATATCCTGTCAGCCGTGGCTTCTCTGTTGATCCAGAATGAGACCCAAGAGAGGATAACCAGGAGAGAACAGGGGAGATAAACCTGTAGCATGAAGTAACCCGTCCGACGCTTCAACAGGAACCGTACCTCCAGCACCGTGTGTTTCGCTGGTATAGAAATGATTGCGATTGTAATCAATAGATAACAAGTTAGATAGATACAGTAGATAGATAGATAGATAGACAGACAGACGGACGGACGGACGGACGGACGGACGGACGGACGGACGGACGGACGGGCG
>WNLI01038342.1:0-11471 GCA_025802215.1 Wirenia argentea
TACATGCCTCAGGGTCAGTATGCAAGGTGAAGTTGAGAACATGGCACCTCGGTTTAGGGTCTCATGCGAAGGACCATCTAAGTCCATCTTTCTATTTTCGTATGCTGCAAACGCCATTCAGGTGCGATGGGAAGCATGTATATACGGTATTATTTTTCACTTTATTTCAATGTATCATAAGTTATCTAATTTCACACGATTTACTAAAGATATCATGTTTGTGTACAGCATGTGATGGTTTCCAATGTAAAAATGGCGGCACACTAAACACAACCACGTGTCAGTGTGAGTGTCAGGAGATATTCACCGGACATGACTGCTCTCAAAGTAAGTGATGGTGTAGTGTAATTAAATATTTTTTACTAGTAAATGATATTGCAGTACCTTAATTTTAAGCTAGACCATTCTATGAAAGAAAAACCCTATCTGTAAACGATCTGCTAATGTAGGCTATATTGTATACAGTAAGTACCGTATATAGTGAATCTTTACTGTTCGGAGTATTATGTAGGCTACTGTCTAATTAGGAATCGATGTGTTGGTAATTCGAGATCGTGCATTTCAATGAGTTATTAAACAAATCAAGTTTATGTACAGTACACTCGTATTCATATATGAATATAAACGGTCACAGAATACAAATCAAGTTATGAAAAACAGTAGCCTATTCATGGCTATAACATTATAAACTCTCCAAAATTAATCGTTAAATGCATATAGCTACAATGACCAAACTACAGAGGAGTGTCCTCACCACGAGAAGTACGGATGTGGGTCACAAGGTATGAGGCAGACACAGTGTGAGAAGGATGCCACACTAAAGTACGCATGTCCGTACCTTTGTGGACTTTGTTCGGGTTAGCTCCCTTTATTTTAATATGTGCTGTACGAGTGGGCTCAATATTATAAACTTTAGTCAAAAAAAAAAAAATTTCCTAAATTATTTGCAAAGAAACGTCTCAGTAAACGTTACACGTGATTAATTTTACCATATTATGTTACGGTGAGTTGGACTAGTGTCATGCATGGGCAAGTTCATTGGAGAGTTGTTAGCGAGCATGTGTATGTAATGACTTCTACTACCACTGTAAATACGCAAAGAACGGCGACTAGTATTGAGAAACCCCGTATTTTTTTCAAATTGTTAGTGATAATCAGTTTAACATCAAATATAACATAACAGATAATAGGTCTATCATGCTACTATGATCTCAGAGACTGAAAGGCCACCATGTAACGACGCCAACAATTGTTACAAGTCAACCCGAGGCTGTACTACACCACACGACGCTGGTGCGTTATTAACGGAGGGTGAGTATAATTATAGTGCAGTGAACTTACCCCTGGAGTTAACATAGTATGAAAACCGCTACATCGCGTGTTGTATAGTTATTACGTTTAGTGTTTCTTATTTCTTAAAAGTTTGTTCGTGCCTACTCAGCCTATTGATATTACGCCGGGACCATATTCGCACTCATTACAAAATGCCGACCAATGCGACCATAATAATATTCTCACGCAATTTTCATGGAATATTGAACACACATCATCATTTTAGTGTATTTTTGTAAAAAAAAAACCCGAGTTAACCTGATCTGTGATAACGAACACACTATTTTCTGGAATTTCAACATAATGGTCACGGTGGCGAAGCGGCTAGGTGCGTTATCGCCGGACAGGTCCCGTATGAGATCCATGGGTTCGAGTCTCCTTGTTAGAACTACCACATTGTATTTAAGACTACAACTAGTGAATGTCAGAATTTACATAAAATTATAAACAGTTGTTATCAAAATTAATGTGTATACACAGTTATACCAATTTACATTATATAATATGATCACAGAAAAATGCGAAAAGTTGGGAACTAAGGGTGTAGACAGGGATGTAGAGTGTAAAACATACACGTGTGAGCGGTGTGGTGATGTCACGGTGTATGAGAGCTGTCCATACTTGTGTGGTCTGTGTAAAGGTAGGCTACATCCAGTACTACAGAAGATACTGATTACTATATCATTATATGTTAGGCTATAGAGTAACCTCGCCGTGTTTCCCATTAAAACCATAGTCAACACCCTGAGGGTCAATGATCTCTGCTCGTGACCGGCGTTTTGTCGGTAAGTAGGCTATGGGGCGTATAAGTACCATAATATAGTACCTCTCTTATGACGGATCCGCAATTCTGATTTAGCATTTCCAGGGTACATGAAGATTGAAAATTCGAGGTGGGTTTTCTCGAAATCTACAGTCTACACACAACACAGCTATGGAATTTCACGGGATGACCGTGCTCTTTTTTCGATTTATTTAGTTCTTTACATACGTGCCCGTCGTACTTGCCGTATAGGCTACCTACTAAATTCTTGTCGCAATAAAGTGCATTTTGCTACGAATATTAATACATCTTAGCACCAAATTGATACAGTAGACTGATGAATGTTTGTTTGATTGAACTTTTACTGAGATCGGTGGTCTAATATATTTATTGGGCATGCGCAGATCCGAAAAGAGAAGCATGTCCGACCAAACAACGTTCCAAGTTCCAAGGGTGCTATGTATCGCCCGCGGGGTGTCTGTATGAGCTGGAAACTGTAAAGTCCGGTCAGTGGTACACACCGTATCTAGAAACGATAATCTATAGGGTACAGTGTGCAGTATCCATGCATAAACAACCCAAACACGTCACAATGCATGAACGTTTATAATATTATTCTACTAGCCTGTCATAAAAGTCAGTCACGTCTACTGTACATTACCGTATAGACAGTAACGTTACCAATGTGCACGTAACATGCATTATACTGTAGAACTAGATGTGGCCGGGCAACGACGTGAAGAGACTGGAATGTTCACAGCCGATTTTGCAAATCTGAAATCATTATTCTCATAACTAAACGTTGTAGCATATACAGTCCAGTCAGTAAGAATTTCCTACAACAAATCCTCTTTGTGTTGTGTATTGTGCCGATACGTTGAGCATTATGCTCCTCTACCTAACAGTATAGGCCAGAGATCTACTGAATTATTCAATATATCACAGTGCCCGTTGGATTGATTTTTCTCTCAATGTCAATCAACAATTACTATTATAATACACAGAGGAATGTGATCCGAATTCATATGGCGAAAAAGGAAACGACGCAATGGAGTGTACCAACCAGGACGGACGTGACCCGCAACTGACATGCGCAAACTGTTCAGACGCCATCAAGGCCATAAACACTTGCCCATATATGTGTGGAGCCTGCGTGTCCGGTTAGTCAAGTACCGTACCGACGGGTAAATTTGGACAGACGGGTGATTCGGGACAAAACATAATGGTTTGTTTATTCATGAAAAAACATACAGAATCATTAATCTTGAAATTTTGCACGTAATATACGATAAAGTACGCAACAAAGTATTAAAGTGCCATATCGCAAATTGATTATTGCTACCATACTAATCAATTAATACAACTACCACCATGCCACGCCATAATAACGATATAATTTTGCCTACAGTCCAATACACTTGCATTCTGGAGCAGATCTGTATTCAGCGAGTAATTGTATTGGCTGTATAGACGCTGCGCAGTGCACAGTCACATACGAGCGTCACGTGATATCGATTTGTAAACAATCGACAAGTTAATTTTATATTTAATTTATTTAGTATTTATAAAATGTTTTTGGCCATCGCGGGTATGTCAGGCCATGTAAATGATCGATAGTAAGTATATAATGTCATAATATCACACTGTATATAATATAGCCTATTAATTTACGGACTGGGACTTTAACGATCACATATGTACTGCGGCGGAATTATCTGTGGTCAACCGTATGAATGTTACATTTCCAGTTCTAGTTCTAGAATCTTAGAGTCTGTAATATTGCTACTTCGGGCACTGGATTGCAGCTAATGTGTCTATCGACAGTGATGTGCAGGCGCGCATTAACCGGGTTTTCCGGTCATGAGGCTGCCTGCTCTGATATGTCATGGGGTGCAAGCAGTTATCTGGTCGCACCAAGTGCCTTTGGCTCTCAATAAGTTTAATGATGATGAATGGTAGTCATTAATGCCATGTCTACAGTTATAGGTACTATATAAGTAGTTTACTCATTAACTCACCTATTTTATTTTGTAGGTATACATTTTCACATGTCCACAAGTACTTTACTCATTAACTCACCATGTCCACATCTATAGATATACGTAGTTTACTCATTAATTAACTCACCATGTTCACATTTATAGGTATCATTAGTTTATACTTTATCTCACCATTTATAGTTATAAGTAGTTTACTCAATAACGCACCATGTCCACATTTGCACATGTCCACATTTTCATATTTTCACATGTCCACAAGTACTTTACTCATTAACTCACCATGTCCACATTTGCACATCCACATTTGTAGGCATCACTAGTTTCCTCATTAACTCACCATGTCCACATCTCCACAGGCACCACCAATCCGTCCGTGTACTTCACCGAAGAACCAAAAAACGTGACCGCGTTCGAAGGATCGCACGTCGTCCTTCGTTGTGGCGTAAACGATCGCACAAACATCCAATTCTACTGGATGAAGGACAACCTATACATCATGAACGGGTCGCGAGTTTATGATGAGCACGGGTTTCTGACGATCACGCACGCGTTCACGAACGATACCGGGATGTATAAGTGCATAGCGTCTAACATCGCGACGAGTTACGTCATCTGGACTGAAGCGGCGTTACTCAAAGTGCGGTCGACACAGTGTAAGTGCTGCACACTCACTGAATGCGTCTTCTCTTCTGTTTACTCGTCTGCTGAGAGTCATAATGTCGTAAGTTAAAGGATTGACAATTTGTCACTTACGAGCTTCTAACTCTCGGTAGACGAACTGTATCTGTTGTCTCTGATTGTTGCACGGTGGTAGGGAATGCAATATCCATTATCCAGTGAAACTGTTTTATGTATTTGCAGACCTGTCTCTCTGTTGCACTATGGTAGTGAATGCAATATCTACTGAAACCTTTTTTTGCAGATATGTATATGTGTCTGTGCCCTGTGGTACTCCCCCTGTGTTTTGTATTTCTAGTGAAACTGTTTTATGTATTCGCAGACCTTCTTTGTGTTGCACACCTTGCACTGTGGTAGTGAATGCACTATTTAGTAAAACTTTGGCAAAACTCGGTTTTAAGGGATCATAATGTTCCCGCACGTTGAGAGGGCCATCACCCCACTTTAGCTACGATAGTAGGGTATTATATCATCTATAATAATTAATAAACCACTATCAAAGCTAAATGATAATGCACTTATTGCCCTCTCTCAAAGTGCGGAAAGACGATTCATGTGAGTCATATAATTAGGGTCCCTTAAAACCGAGTTTTGCCAAAACTTTTTTTGCAGATAAGTGTCTGTGGTACCCTCTCCCCCTAATGTATGTTTCATGTATTTGTATTTCTCTGCGTGGCACTCTGGTTTCTAGTGAAACTGTTTTATCGCCCTTCGCGAGACAAAAGGTTGTATGTCAATTTTTTGCATTTTCTAGAAAACCAAAAAAACAGTGTATTTTCATGAGGCCCCCGTGGACCTTCAGAAAAATATCGTAGGATGGATCTTACAATGGTATGTCGTACAAAAGTATCTGTTATTACTGAAAATTGCATTTAAACCATACTTTAGATACAAATTGCCATTTATTACCATACAAATAAACCCAATGATGATGTGCTTACTATAATGCTTTATTATGCAAAGTTAAATTGAAAGTCCAAAATGTCGTTTTTTGGTGTATCTTCACACAAAATGTCAGATTTTTCTTAGAAAATGCTCCCTACCCGAAATATTGTATGTTTTTTCTTAAAACATAGAAAAAAAAGAATTACGCTTTGCTGAATTGTGCCTTTGATAGAACGTGAAATAAGTCAAATAGCTCTAGATGAACGCTTTTCTGGTAAAATATCATTTTTACCAAATTTTGAGATACAACATTTTGACGTGACTCATTATGTATTTGTAGGTATGTCTCAGTGTGGCACTGTGCTAATGAATGCGATTTCTAGTGAAACTGTTTTATGTATTCGCAGACCCTCTTTGTGTTGCACAACTTGCACTGGTAGTGAATGTAATATCTACTGAAATCTACCTACAGTACAGCCTACAGTGGTGGATTAACTTGCTGCGAGGCCCTAGGCCCGGGTCTATAAGGGGGGAGTCGGACAGGGGGCACGGGGGAGAGCCCTCTCCGGAAAATTTTGAATTTTAGATGCCCCGAGGTGCAATCTGAGGCATTGTGAATTTCTGAGGCGTTTGTAATGTAATTTGAATATCCTAAAAATTACTCACCTCTACTTGAAGTCCTATTTGCGTGACTTGCCGACAGATTAGAAAAACATATTTTGCTGTTATTGTTTTATGCCATGAGCATGCGAATATCCGTCTCTGCACGTGAAACCATAGCAACCGTGAGCTCGCACCGCTAAATTATGGCAAGTGCTTTGGATCAGAATGACTAAACTGTGATATTACAGTATTACGCGCAACATTTTGACTGTAAGGAGGAAATTTTATAGGGCCTCGAGGCTCGCTCCTTAGAGGGCCTCACACTTTGCCCAGAATGATCATAAATTTATTTTTGTTGGGCAGGGCGTGACTCGTGAGGCCCTCTGTGGTGTGAGGCCCTAGGCCCTGGCCTATATGTGCGTAGTGGGTAATCTGCCCCAGCCTACCTATGTATTGTATTTACTGTTTGTGATACCCACCCCCCACCCCCCATGTACTAGTGAATGCAATCTCAGCTGTTTTTTGCACAATTTTGCAGGTATGTGTCTGTGATTTTGGTGATTGTTGCACTGTGTTTTATATAGTGAATTCAATTTCTAGTAAAACCTTTTTTTTTGCAGAATTGCAGGTGTTCCATGTTCACTGTGCTAGTGATTCCTAGTGAATACAATTTTTAGTGAACTGTTTTATGTACTGTATAGGTTGTTAATTTGTCGGGTTGAAATTTTAGCGAATTTACAAGTTGTCAAATTTCCATATATGGTACGTTCACAAACATTCATAAACGTTTCATATACCTATTTGGTTAGTTTTTCAGTGAATTTTTCAACCTAGCAAAATTAGCAAAAGTTTCTACCCAGCGAAAGTTTCATCATATACAGTATTTGCACATCTGACAACACCACTAGTTAGATTTTGATTTATTAATGGATTGTGTACTATCTGAATAAATACGGAATAAGATAAATATGGAAAATCATCCAGTAAATTTGTGATAATAATTATGTAAAATGTGGAGAAAAAATGCATTAAAATATTATGAAGAAAAAATTATCATTTAGAAGTGTGTGCTTTTGGGATGTTCTGTCACATAATATGCCTCTGTGTTGCACTGTGCTAGTAAATGCAATTTTTACTGAAACATTTTCATGTATTTGCAGGTATATATCTCTGTCACACTGATGTAGTCAATGCACTTTTTAGCAAAACTTTTTATTTACCGTACTTTTTATGTACCATATTATGCATATGCATTATGCTGGTATTTATATGTATAATACTGTATAATAAATAATTTGCACCCACTGCTCTGGTCACATGGTTGTGGAAATCTACTTATTAATTTTACTCTCCAAACAAATTAGTATTTACATGCACAAAAAGTAGTACATATGCCTTCAAGGGAAGAAGTAGTGATGATGACATTGTACAAAATATTATGTCAATATAAAATTATATCCTTGTATTGTCAGTTGTAATGGTTTTTTTCAGTCCGCAACTTTGTCCATCCACAAAAGGCAATCAGGATAAAACCGAAGACCCTCTATTTTTATAAAATAATTATTATTGATAAAACTTATCAGGCCTTCTGCCAGGCTAGCACCTTTCTGTACCTCCTCTGTGTAGACTGTAGATGATGATAGGCAGGTTAAGCCGGGAGATATGGAGGAAGATGGAGTTCCCCTCAAATCCTCCCCCAGAAACAACCTCCGTCATAGATTTTTGAGAAGCACATTATTTGTTGCAATGGTATTCGTGTTTTGACCTTGATTGCAACAAGTGTCAGATTCCAAGTTCCAACTCCTTCCATCACCGGTAGGCTACTTCTGCCGCTTCTGGCATGAGTAAGCTATTAATAATTTTGTCCATTTGGCATCGCAAAATACTAGATAATTATGTGATATCCATGAATATTAATTAAGACAAAAGTTTGCTACTTGAAATACACGTGCTTTCCCTGAAAGTTTTCTCATGACCGAAACGAAAACGATTACCACTAGTAACTAGGTTTGCTATATACTACAGTAGCCTAAATATTACACTGCGTAAGACTCCATTCTCACGGCTATGGCAGTTTCCAGGTATGGGTAAAAATCAGCCAATAAAATGCGCGCTATCGCATTATCTGTGACATGATTTTTCCGATATCTCGTCATCGGCGTTCAGACGACGGAGTTCGCAGACGGGGGGAATCCCTCGCGGAGCATGCGCAGATGGTTTGACCTATATTAAACTCCTCCATCTTCGTATCTCTCGCAGCTTAACCTGCCTGATATATCTGGTCAGATGGGAATGTATGACATAACAAAGCTATCAAAACCCCATTTGTTACATGGGAAACAACTGCGTAATGAAGTGTTATGTAATCTGACTTCTCTGAGACTGCTGCTGACAGTTGCCCATCAACAGGTCACAAATTTATCTATTGCCATTGTCAGACGCAATCGGGATACGATTTCATCCGGATCCAAGCGAATCGCTTCAGTTCACATCATTTCTCAGTTGAGATACTGAAAATAGAACTGGAACCGAAATGTTCAATATAAGTGAAACTCACTATGCATGCTCCTCGAGACAGCGAACTCTGTAGTACGAACTACAAATCTGGAAAATCTCGTCATTCTGGATTCTGTGGTGGAATTCATTTGATTGGTTGAATTTGACCCAGAACCTAAGTGATAGTTAGTATTGCTTTCACAACAACGAAGGCTGCAGTTAAGAAAATCTTAACAATCACAATATCAACTGTGACGGATTTGATTTGTCATAAAAATACCATACGAACGTAACAATTCGTTTCCTAGAATATTCGTGGCTATTGTCAGAGTGCTCAGTTTTCGCCAGGTATGCCCAGGTTACACGCAGGTACAGGGCGCTATACTATCACTACTTTCGCGGTAATATTTACCGGGTAAATATCAAAGTCATTTAATCGTTGGATTCCTTAGATATTATGTACTTTTTATATTAAGTAAAGGTCTTAGGATACCAAATTAGGGCTACGTAAATCAGACTTTATAACAAAATCAAATGACATAAAATGCCATACTAGCGGATTGATAAAATTGTTCCTGTTAAACTGTGCATAATTATGGCATTGACCCACCTCAGCGATGGGTTCAAAAACCTGGTTCTTGCCAGTTCTTCCTCAGTTGTCTCTACTTTCAGTCTGACTTGAACTGGGAATTATCTGGGATTTATCCGGATGCATCCAGATGCAAACATATGTAATGATTGATCTGACAACGGAATATGCTCCAGTGTTATGTCATATTGTTTGTCTGTGGATGTAATTTGCATTCATCATTCAGTGCCACTTCATTCATTCACTGAAACTGCCACTTTATTGTGCTGTAGGTTTTCATGGGTCACACAAAATTAAAAAAACCCACAACAAATACACATGACTGAAGTGAGACAAAGAAATTTTTTTGACTTGTACCTGGGATTGAACCCGTGGCACTACTCTGCTGGAGTTTATCTCATAGGTATGGCATGTGGTATGAGTCGCAAAACTATGCAGTCCTGGTCGTGTAAGGCGAGTGATCACTTGCCCTTACCTCGTACTCTCCTTACTGACCTTTGAGGCGAGTAACCAATGCTCACCTCAGAAAATTTCACTTTAACAGGACATGTTCTGAAATGTCCAAAAGTGGAGAGATCTGGAGAGGGGCTTAATTGATGACTCTCCTCTACTCGCCTATATCAAACTTAGGTGAGCTGTGTGCTACTCGCCTGAAAAATTTCATGACCAGGACTGCTATGCACCTCCAGACTTTGCAGTGTCCAGCGGACCTCACACCGCTATGACCAGAGCTATGAGCTTCCACACTTAGGAGTGTCCAGGGGACCTCACACAGCTATGACCACAGCTATGCGCCTCCACACTTAGGAGTGTCCATGAGACCTCACACCAATATAACCACAGCTATGAGCCTCCGCACTTTGGAATGTCCAGGAGACCTCACACCGCTATGACCACAGCTATGAGCTTCCACACTTAGGAGTGTCCAGGGGATCTCACACCGCTATGACCACAGAGCTCTATGAGCTTCCACACTTAGGAGTGTCCAGGGGACCTCACACCGCTATGACCACAGCTATGAGCCTCCACACTTAGGAGTGTCCAGGGACCTCACACCGCTATGACCACAGCTATTAGCCTCCACACTTGGGAGTGTCCAGGGGACCTCACACCGCTATGACCACAGCTATTAGACTCCACACTTAGGAGTGTCCAGGGACCTCACACCGCTATGACCACAGCTATTAGCCTCCACACTTAGGAGTGTCCAGGGACCTCACACCGCTATGACCACAGCTATGAGACTCCACACTTAGGAGTGTCCAGGGACTTCACACCGCTATGACCACAGCTATGAGCCTCCACACTTAGGAGTGTCCAGAGGACCTCACACTGTTATGACCACAGCTATGAGACTCCACACTTAGGAGTGTCCAGGGACCCCGCACCGCTATGACCACAGCCATGAGCCTCCTTTTGCGTGTGATTGGGGCCAGAATTTACCAAGACGCCATACTGTACTATTTATATGGTAGTATTACGTAGCCTATATTGTGATAATTGGATAACTGGTGATACTCCACAGATACCGTATCTTCTTGTTTATTATAGGTAAAGTAGTGTAGGCAGTAGTTCGTACTTCGTACTACCTACTATTATGTAATATAGATAGGCCTACAACTTTCAGCACAGACTATCAGCATTCAGAAATTCTGATTGCATCAAGTTATATAATCCATGCTGCACTGGTTCGATGAGTGATTCCGTAGTACAATTCTGTTTGAAGCTATATTGGATACAGACAGATGGTAGTACTATACTCTACTCTACTCTACTCTTCCACTAGTAGATATGAATCGGCGCGCAGTGCTCCGGAGTACCACTGTACTCCGATTTCTCCCGCGGTACTTTAGTACTACAGTACAGTATCAGATTGCAATATTCTTGGAGCATTAATTTTATAGGATATTTTACGGTACTTTAGTAGTACGGTATTACAACAGTATGAGATTGTAATATTCTTGGAGCATATATACAGTTTTTACGGTAAACTATTGATTTTATCGGTCAAAACATTCAGAAACAAAATGGCGACGATGTATAGGTTGTTTTCCTGTTGTGCAAAATCGTTTTTCAGCCAATTTTAGCCATGATTCCACTAATAACAGCTGTTAGAAAGATGTAA
>WNLI01038453.1:0-11470 GCA_025802215.1 Wirenia argentea
AAGTACGATTATTTTCTGAGAATCGAACCCGGGAACTCTTCCACTAGAGTTGAATATGCTGTAGTTATGTCACGCCGCCGTACATAACTCATCTCAAAGCTAACTTGGTATTCAAGATCACATAAAATTCGGATATAATTTTCTACATCCATAATTCACCACGTGATAATCATTATGTCACCATTTCACAGACAAAACTGTGTGAATGTCCTCGTCACGACAACACAACTCGTGCCCGCCCTAGCCAAACTTCTCTTGTATGGTCTCGGCGGCGTGTTCAACATAGAAAACATCTACAGTGCTACTAAAATAGGTGAGCATTTACTAGTGTCAGTATTGAACATAGAAGACATCTACAGTGCTACTAAAATAGGTGAGCCAGTAGGCCTATATTCTTCTATCCACCCTACCTAAACTACTCTTGTATGGCCGATCTCGGTGGATAGAAAACATCTACAGTGTTACTAAAATTTGTGAGCATTTAATAGTGTCAGTGTTCATCGTTCATCTAGAGTGCTACTAAAATAGCAGAGTCAGTATAAACGAAAATTTGTGAATTCATATACCACAATTTTGCGACAGTCTATGTTGCCATGGTACAAAATTAATGTCTCAAATGTGGCTCGGGAAAATCCTTGTTTTGAATGGGAGCAGCCGAGGCGCGAACCTGCACCCGAAGTCAAATAATTCAAATTTTGTCGATTAACAGACTGGCGTGCTACATCATGAGCCAACACATACTCTTTTATCCACCCTAGCTAGTAGCTACACAACTCTTGTATACTGTATACTGTGTCATATCATACAGTGAATAAATGTAAATATATGCATTTATCTACTGCAAGTTTGAGTCTGTCCAGGTTTCCGTGTACATATGTGTCAAATTCAGGGTTGTAGGCCTAGAAAAAATCCCTGTTATTGCAGTGAACTCAGTGTATTGCTGAATGGGGGCTACAGTTAAAGTTACCTTGCCTAATGACACAATGATTACCCCGTTAATAAATTCATCTCAGATGTAGAACCAGCACCTCCGTGGTTTGAACCAATGACCCTTGCATTAGAAATCTGACAACATTTGTGTCTAAATAATCTGCTAATATATGAACAGTGGTAGGAGTGGGAACTGTGCAACACTAGATAATTTTTCCATCTGGGCAAATCCCAAATTTGGGTACAAAACGTGCGGGTCAGTACTGGGATCCGTTTAGTGTTATAGCTCGCAAAATGTCATCTACAGATTGTAGCAATCGCGCTATTAATCCCTAATTTCCACCATGACCACTCATACATTCTCTTAATAATCTCCTAATAAATCTGCATATTTATACAGATATAATTCGCGTCTAATAAACCTAGCTATTTGTACAGATATTCATGATTTTGGCGTCATTATTTACCCGACAAATATGCGTGATTCTAGCCGAGATATTTTCCGTGTGGATTTAGTGGTTGTGGCATAACTTGGGTCAATATTGTGATAGGATTACTAGCTGAAAGCCATGGCCTACGCAAATACGCACTATTGTATCATACAATATCTCCTTATCACTGTCAATAGGCGATGCTACATTATGTAGGCTAGTAGGCTACTGTCTGGGTAAGGCTAATGCAGACTTATACAAAGTTTTAAACTGAATTATTATATTCATATGATATACTGTACATTATTCAAAGTCAATTGCACAATCGTTGTGAAATGAATTCTTTTTTTTACTGTGTAACTGTGAAAAAAGAAATATGATTTTTTCTGAGAAAAACTGATACCAATTGTAATGAATCCTTAAAAGTACCTAGTCAAAACATTAGCTCAGTGGCAGAGTACCTGTGTCCCAGGATCAAGTCTCATATGTACGGTAGCTGGATTCTTCCCACTGTGTCTATGTCTATCGGTTTAATTCCTAAAGGACGTGGTGTCCATCACGGGAATGACTACTTCCGGTTAAGGAAAGGCGGGCGGGCCTACCCTACTGCCGCTGATATTGGCAGATAAAAGTTCTTTAAACCTGTCCTATTGGAGTTATTGATGATGAAAAGAAACTTACTGTATGTTCACCATGTGGTGGATTGGGATAGTGATTCAATCTCTGAGTTGGTTCGGAGTGCTCGATTTCGGTGGATAGGACAAATGATACGGATGAGTGAGGAACATTATACGATCCTGAACTGGCCACCTGGAGGGGGGGGGTTCTCACCTCATCGCCTTCCTCGAACCAGGTGGGCGGACGTGACTCTTGTGGATCTTCAGAGCTGCAGGGTCCATTCTATGGAGGAGGCAGTGAGAAGAGCCATTCTATGGAGGATCGAGGCAGTGAGAAGAGCCATTCTGTGGAGGAGGCAGTGAGAAGAGCCATTCTACGGAGGAGGCAGTGAGAAGTGCCATTCTACGGAGGAGGCAGTGAGAAGAGCCATTCTGTGGAGGAGGCAGTGAGAAGAGCCATTCTATGGAGGAGGCAGTGAGAAGAGCCCCTATCACATAAATTGCCATACCATGGCCCTCTAAATGTTAATGATGATGATGATATAATAGTGGTGGTTGATATAATAGTTTGTAAACCTAATATTCACACTTCACAGCAATGACTGGTTTATAATAACCTTTTGTTAATATGATACGTGAATTACTATATAACGTACGTTTCAACGAACTCGCACGTTTTTTTCTCAGGCGAATGACGCTCCACCACCTAGACACGTCACAGTTGAGGAATCTTGGTCACGTGATAATTTGCATGGTCACGTAATAACTGGTTTATGTTTTTCTTGCCAGGTAAGGAGAGTTGCTTCGAACGAATCGTGTCGCGCTACGGCCGTAAATGTACGTACGTCGTCGTGGGAGACGGGAGGGATGAGGAGGCGGCTGCTAAACAGGTATCCATAGAAACATATATCACATACAGTAGGTGAAGGGCATCCCACCCATAAAATCAACCTTGCCATTTACTGAACACTTCCTTCTGGAAGGCTCCACGTCTAACTCATGGAATAGCGAAAATGGATGTTAATGACGACACAGTAGGTGAACTCAGGAGAGGTGGGGGACTCTCCTAGGCCTTCAGTCTTGAAACCGTCTAAAACACTTTTCACAGTTCAATGGATTCATTTATGTACGGAGTGGATCGTTGATGTGTAGGACATGGGTCAGCAAATGTGGATGTTTGTACAGAGCTATGTCTGCACTGGAATGGCTTCGTCTAATATACAATCTTTCTCCATGTAAAAGCTTTCGTGGTGAATCACAAATAACATGTAGTTGGATGTGATGATAGTAACTGGCATTGCTTACCACATGTAATATACCTTTAGGTAATACGACATACATTGTGTATGGCATCATGTTTCAATTCCAGACTTTTCAATATGTCACTCAGTCTGCCCCTAGGATAGCTTATAATGAATGGTATCTGTTTGACAGGCAGGAGTGTATAATCAGACCGTATCGTTGCTGTTTAGTTGCTGTTTAGTATTTGTGATGTGATGTATAGCCTGAAGAATTAGTACATTTTGTGTAACTTATTGTCGTATTATTATGCAGCTTCTGTCTTTGAAAGATGAGACATACTGAGTATTAAACAGAAACGACGTATTATTATGTACCTATTTTGCTTGTGGCGAATCAGTCCCGTAGTTCGTTTAGTAACTCAATAACAGAGCATGAAATGACTTCAAAGGAAAATGTTCGGTCTAGAATCAGGCAGGCAAATTTGTGACTGGATGATTGTAATAGAAAATGATGATTTTTATACATTGAGTATAATTACTTAGAAGCAACATTACTAATTTCCTACTGTGTGGTACTTATCTGTGTTCTTAACTCACGGAAATACTCATCAGTACACATTTCCAGCTGGGTGAACTGAGGCTATGGCTATGCTGCCTTGCCCAAGGACACACAGATTCCCCAGTTTTTGAAATAAACCCACGAATTGTCATATTTTGTGCAATTGTTTTGAGCCCACGGCCTGCTTACAAGCAGATGTTCTGCGAGTGAGCTATCCACCCCCGAGTGTAGCCAGTATACCATAATTACATATATGTAGGAACAGTTGAACATATTAATAATGATTTTGTGATCCACGTTTCAGATGAACTGGCCGTTCTGGCGAGTTTCAAACCATTCCGACCTAGCGGCGCTCCACCACGCCCTCGAACTCAATTACTTGTAGTGTCTCTCTTTTCTAATGGGACGGGGACGCTGTCGGCGGATCGGGGCTGGGTATCGGGTCACACTCGCACACTCTTGGCATTCTACATCTGGAACAATTGATGGATACTATCTGCTCTACGGACAGATTTGTGGGATAGAATCAAGTGGTACCTTCACCAAACTGAATGATATTGAATGATAACTGCTCTACGGACAGAGGTTTGGGACGGAATCAAGTGGTACCTTCACCGAACAATTGAATGAAAACTGCTCTCCGGACAGAGGTTTGGAACAGAATCAATGATTGTCAAGTCTTACTTTCACTGAATAATTGAATGATAGTATCTGCTCTCTACAATTCAGTGAGCTTTATACTGAACTGGTGATTATTTGATCTGACTTTCACCGAAGAATTGAACAATTGAATGAATACTACTTGTTCTTACGACTATTCAACGAGCTTTGTACCGAAATCAGTGATTATCGAGTTACTTTCATCAAACAATTGATTGAATACTACTTCCTCTCTATCCTTCTCAAATCGTACTGAAAAAAGTACTACTGCTCAAAATGTGAAAGTGGCGGTGAACTGGCGATGACCATATTACTCTTGAACAATGATGAACTCTTGGATGTGAGTAGAACCAATTTCTAAATGAACTTCGAACATTGCGAAAATGGATTTCAGACGATACGAGACCTTTATAGACCTCATGCCCTAGAGTACATACAGTACGACATAATATATTATCTATATATTGTAGCTATCCATTCTGAACATTGACCTAGAATGTAGACTGTAGAGCCTGTACTCTAACGGTGTCCTTTGGCACTGTCCATAGTAGGCCTACTTTCGACCCTCACTTGTAAGTTATGTAAGTTAATTACATAACCGTTACCCATGTAAAGTGAGCTCATGTACATGGTGCATATCGTTGAGAAAGGTTTTCAATAATGTCGACTCTTGATACTTGATAGTACCCTTACATTCGACCGTCGACTGATACCCATGCGTCACGAGTCCATCCTGGCAACGAGAGCCACTCCTGGTACCCGTTCTAGTACCGAGAGTCACTCTTAGTACCTGTTTCGGTACCGTGACCCCTCTCGGTGACCCGACGCCCCCGTCCCCCGGGCATAGTTGTGATAATTGTCACCAAAAGGTGTCACAAGTTACGTTTTCCACAAAAAATGTATCAAGTGATATTTTTTTACCCGTTATATGTCGTGTTCACAAGTCATTTTTATGTCGGGAATCCATGCTTAAAGATCACGATTAAATCAGATGATTTAATATCTACCGGTAGACCAATATTGATATACAAATAGGTAAATGCTAAAACAATATCACAATCTAAACATTCTAAAGCATGGATTCGCCGGCTACATTATCACAATCACGGGCGAAATAGTTTTGTTTGTGAATTTTGTGTTACATATACGTTGTTATGTTGAGTATAAATTTACGAAGAATGAAAATAATTTATGATGTTGCCAAAATAATATTTTGATCATTATATCGCTTCATACAAAGGAATTATCGTCGCAAGTTAAATGGTTTCAACGTCTTTGCTAAACATTGTTAAATGTCATTTTGCTAAACATTCTTTAGGTATATTCTGAATATTTTTTTAGACTAGGCCGAATTTAAATGACTTTTTATGAATATCATTCTGTGCTATTTACTTACTATGTACAATGAGATTAGCTGTAATTATGTTACGTATTACATACAATCATGTCTTGGAGTTAAAAGTTTATACAGTAAATGCTATATTTTGTACAAAAATGGACAAATGAGGGTTGCTTCGAATTATGACCAATAAATATTACAAATTTCTTACTTTTTTTCTGAATACAAAAAATACCATAATGCATATTATTGTAACAAAAATAGCTATAATAATTAAATTTGTAACAAAATTCAATTTTTAAATAATTGAATAGCAAGCATATTTTTAAATACATATCATTGTTCGTATTGCACTATTATAGTGCAATAGTTATCAGAATTATATTACTTAAAAATCGTAATATTAATTTTCAAAACGATTTACTCCCAGTCCCAACGACAACGATTTGTTAGCTATGTTAAGAAAAATGTATTAAATATATAGTTCTGACCAATTGTTATCATATTTTGTATGTACAGTAGGCCTATCATATCTTTACTGATCGCATAATATATTACCGTCATAATAAACTAAATGTGTTCATATTATATAAATTATGACAAATATCAATACATTACATAATTGATATAATATTTATTTTACTTTTGCGACGAAAGATGTACATTTTTATATGTAAATGTTGTGTACAGTACTTGTACATGTATATTGAACAATGTTTGTATGTATACCAAGAAAGCATTTCTATGATGATGTTTATTTATCATATCTCATATTGTTTGTATAAAGAGTCTCAAAATGATATATTGTATTAATTTTGTTTGCCTTATTGTTGAGGCATTTAGTCACTTATTGAAATCCATGATATGCTTTACCTACCGGTAGGTCTACTTATAGGCCTACTTATCATTGGATTTTTACACTTTTACACTTTCAATCACACTGATAATTTTAACAATCAAGCTAAATTTGTTTTAATATTCATTTTAGAGACTCCATAATCTGCATTTAAGAAATTTCCTGTATTATACAATTGTATATTTGTATATTAAATTTGTTACTGTGTAAAATCTTGTACAGAGAGTATCCTACTATAGAGGTAAAATATTAATATAGAAATGACGTTGGCTATCGTTTGTAGATGGTTATACTAAAGTCATTTCATGATAAATGTTTGTGTGTATTTTTATGTCATCAGAGGGTTATTAGACTTGGCTCAGAACTTTTGTTTATGTCTGATAAAATAGTGGCCGCTAAAGGTTTAAGCAGCATAAAAACTTCAAATGAAAAGTATTTTAAGGTAAAAATCCAGTTGACGCGGCCCCGCCGAAAATTACAAGTGAAAACGGAAAGAGTACCGGAAGTCACTGTACTCAACGAATGGGAAAGATTACGGGGACACAACAGTCAAAATTTGGGCCGTGTTCTCTGGAATAAGACCTATTTTAATTATTATGTTAGTCCAGTTTTGAGCCAAATCGGTAACTCTGTGATTGTATTTGTGTTGACTGAGATATTGTTATTTAACCTCTTCCCTACCATTGCAATTAAAATGAACGTACGTAATTTTATAAAGCATCGGAAGTGAAGAGGTTAATAGGATCAATTGAACTGCATTTAACATTACATTAAGTTGTTCAACCATATCATACTTTAGTTTCATTTTACACTGTACACCACATACATTTTAATGATTTTACACGATTATTTTGTCAACCATATAAATGAGCCTACTAGTATTTATACAAGAATTCTAATAGGCCTTCTTTATTTCCCCCATTTATGTAATTTAATATTATAAAGAACTCCATTAAATATTTTAAAACGGCTTACGGAAAATTCTGTATAAAAATAGCCGCTCCATTCGGTATTTGACATCATTGACACACGTGTCGCATAAGTGGTTTTTGCCATATTTTTCCGTAATTGCATACCCACGATATATTAAAACAAAATCCTATGAAAGCTCCGAGTATAGGAAATTATCATAAAAGCAGATGCGACTGCGCACTGTCGCAAACCACAAAATTAGCGCAGAATTATCGTCGAATAACTACAGTATTACTTCACATTTCCTTGAGTAGGCTAATTTAAAAAATATTTACACTGTTTTTTTATATCCACGCAATCTCCACTTGCAATGGAATGACGCTTTCACACAATGTCAGTTATTATTGACAATTTCAGATGTAAATGTCATGTGTAAGATTTTAGTCACGTTAATTAGCCGTGTGAGGCGGCATCGAACGTTAATTCAATAAGCTAACAACACTCGGTAGTTACAACATTGATTTCTCTATATCTCTCGAAACAAACATTATTAGTGTACTTGGGGGAAAAGAAATGCAGATGGTTATATTTGTCATTATAAACTGTTCCATTTTCATGTGTAAAATTAGAAATGCTATTTTTAAAGACATTTTTGTAATGATTGAAAAACCGAAACTGATCTTATATCTCTGCCTTCAAAGTGATTACAAATCGAAAACAGATTTTTAAACAATTTAGATTGACACATCACTTATTTTTTGCACATCCAAATAACAATTTGTTGATGGTGTAAAAGTAACAGATTTTATTCTACATTGAATGTCAAATGTTCTCATTTTTTGACAGTATTAGTCTACGTCTACAAGCGAAATAATCCAGCCTGTATTTCTTTTTCAACAAGTATATTACGTTGTTATGAAGTCAGTTATTGACGTATATAATCCACTTTATTCTGTGTTGAATTCGTACAAGAAACACAAAAAAAAACTGTGCACCATTGATTCACATTTAGTTATTTTGTTAAATTACGAATTGATCGTTTTTTATGTTACATGAACATTTTTCGCAAAATATAAACGGCCAATTAATTGAGTTGGGGTATTAATCATATAGTGCATGCATGCTACAGAATTTGTACATTATACTGTAGTCTGTAGAACATTTTTGGTTACAAAACCCTGAAAAAGATAATTGTCATGAAAGATTTATTATGTATATTATACGTAGTATTGTGTCTTTCACATCATAAACTAATAGGCACGAGTATAAACTTATATTTTTTGTTAAACGTCGCTCGATTAATGTTACGTTGGCACCACGTCACATAATAAACAGTTTCATAAATAAAAGTCAACTAAACTTTCGGGAACCAAGGTATTGTGATATATTATGTTCAGCAATTTTTTTCTGTATTTATGATATAATATTTTTATTTTGAAATAATTGATACTAATTTGGTGATTTTCGTTGTTGTTATTGCACGGTAAATGGTACACATAATTTGAAGCACAAAATTTGTTAACACAAAAACACCCGTATTGATAGATATTGTATCGCACGATGTATCAGTGTTTTGATTGGTTGTTTTAATTTAAGTGATCATTATACAAATGTACACAATTTTCAGTGATAAACTCATTTATACCAAGTCTGTGACATTTAGAAAGTTTTCTAAATTTTAAAATTAGCCATTGTGATGGAACTTACTTAGTGGACATTTAAGTTGTTAATTGAGTTATTAATACATTTGAACGTGATAACCATGTACCAAATTTGTGTAGATCTACAAACTAATTACAATACTAACTTACTTGGAATTTATATTTGCCAAATACCCAAACAATCTCAATACATTTCCATTCTGGAATAATATGTAAGATTTAAACGTATTATCCTACCATATAATTTAGAATAGAATTATTGATTTTAAAGTGTCATTTATTAAGATGTTCTGCAAGTAATTACACGTCTGACGTGCCCGAGCCTCTATTGATTTACTTGTAATTTTAACAAAGTATCTGAGGAGAGGTAATTGGTGTAAGACACATTTTTTAGAACATCGACATTCGACACAACAAAACGCGACAACGGTGTAATAGTGACGGCGTTCTAGCGAACAACAATCGATGAAGGATGCACAAATCCACGCAGAACCGCGTAAAATTCACCTAGAGTCGCGAATAATTACCGCAATCTTACCCTATTACACATTGATTGTGATCTGTCAAAGATACACATCACCTCTGACACACTGTCACCTCTGACACACCGTCAGTGTCACCGCTGTCACATTGTGCCACCGGTGTAAACCTGGACGGTTTTTGTAATCACCTTATACTTTAGCAATCATACGCTGTCGACAACTTCGACCATTAACTCCTTGATTGGCAGAGACCTCATGAAAAGATGCAATTAATTATCCTGGCTGTCAAAGAGTTAACTTGGTTCGCTGTGGTCCGCCTATTCTGGAGCCTCTGGCGTGTACGATAAACTGAAGCGTAGGAGGATTGTCAGCGGTTAGCGGTTTGCGGTTTATTCGATCTGCATGACTCCTCCCACCAAGGAAATGTTCCCTATTGATTGCACTTTTCAACCTGTGATTTTTTTAATCCTTCAAGTCGTCGGACTTATGATCGAGTCATTTGAGGAATAGTGATTCGCCACCCTTGATCACTTATTTGATCTGACGCAAGTCTCTCCGAGCATAAATTACCACTACACGCCTCATCTCTATCATTTGGTTACATTCATACTATTTGTTTTGTAATCCATTCCGATTCTAGAATAGTTGCCACTATTCTACTCAGAATCTACTTGTCTCCTCGAAATCTAAAAACTCCCCCATGTCTACACCGTTGTCACACCATAATCATCACCTGACGCCACGCCGCGTCACACGGACTCACACCGCATCACATACATAAGTCTTGGAATAATTATCCACTGATTACAGTGTATAGATCATGTAATTGTTAATCATCACACAGCGACACAATCTATACTTGAGTCGAATTATTCCAAATGTCAACTTTGGCAGTAAGATGTTAAATTAGGGGTTTTTGTAAAAGATACATTATTACTATACATAGTCATATTATGTATAGCTATACAAAATTATAAATGTAGTGGGGTATTATGATTTAAATATAGAATCATAATATACAATGTATACACAATGTATATTATAGTGATAATTATGTAGCTATACGTATAACTTGAAGTGATAGATAGCATGACTGTAGTGATACATTATTATAAATGATACATTGCTGGCTAACTTTTGAACAGCGATATTTGAACAGTCAAATATAACACTTTTGACTAAATTATGTATGATATAATATTTGTAATTTAATTTGAGACTTAAGTGTTGTTTTGTTGTTTTTAGTATCTTTTAGTTATGTGAGTGTACACAATATGGTGCTAGATGATCCAGAGTTATATAAAACCGCACACAAACTCAATATCAGTTACAGGTATTTGAACATATTTTTTTGCCTAATACGGTAATTTCTCCGTTGTTTCATCGGGTTTAAATTCTCATAATTGCCAGTTCGTTGAATTGTCTTAAATTACCATTCTTTGGAAAATAAAATTATTAATTTTGTTTTCATCATAATTGACTAGCCTAATAAGACTGTCCTTGGCCATTGTATTGATGTTGCAAGTATATAATGTTAATAATCAATTATTTGTACAATTTGAGTACTTTTTCACAATTGTATGTAAAATATTTATGACATGATGTTAAAAGCCATATAAGGCGTTGAAATAACTGATATTCAGTTGAATTAAGTGGATAATGAAATAACTGAGAAATTATCGTAAGTTTAATGCAGTTACATTCATTGCGTATTCAGTATTCACATTTGTTTTGGGATACGAACCGTACGCATATTAACAAATTTTGATATATGTACATTTT
>WNLI01038564.1:0-11466 GCA_025802215.1 Wirenia argentea
GGGGGGGGGGGGGGGGGGGGGGGGGGGGGGGGGGGGTGGGTGGGGGGGGGGGGGGGTGGGGGGGGGGGGGGGGGGGGGGGTGAGGTGGTGAGGGAGAGGGGTAGTGAGTTACCAGGAGTGGCGGGGAGAGGGGGTGTTGTGTGCTGTTGTATGAGGGGGGTGTATTGGGCTGGTGGGGGACGTGATGAGAGAGATGGGAACGAGGTTAGGTGAGGGGTGGGTAGGCTATAGGGGGGAGATAGTTACTGGGCATATGTCTATTAGCCTGGCGGGAGTAACAACCTGTAGACCATGTTTTCAATTAATATTACAGCTGCAATCGAACGTGTCCTAGACCTTAAAGACACAAAGTCCCTTCATTCGTTCATTCAACTGATTTATTTTGAGGGCGAGATCAAGGAAATACGAGATTAGGATGCTCACATTTAATATTAGATGCAACCACTTGTAACAACCGGACGAATGACACTGTAGTGTTTTATTCCTCTATGAAATACAAGCATGTGCGACTCATTTAAAGAGAGTGCTACCCCAATGGGGCAGCCTGTCGCCAACACTGCAACCTATGTTCAACACAAACACATGTAAAGAGACCAAAGTCACAACGTATCTATGTCGTATCGACATAAATGTAATATGCTAGCTATGTGACATATATTACAATCTAACATACATATACAGAGACTTGACATACCGACAGAAGGAGGCATGGAGTACGGCGAGGGTTGGTTCAGGTCCATACTGTGTGTCGTAGGTAATGTCATACTTGATGGAGACATGGCCTTTAACCACCGTGAGTTACCCCCACATGAGTCTGCAACGGAAAATAATTGGGATCTAAAAAGTTGTAAAAGTAAAGCGTCAGCCAAGAAGTGTGCATAACTGATCTATAGGCATAGCATTGTGATATTGAATTACCAAGTACAAATAGGTACATAACTCTACACGGTATTTTTGGATCTCTTTATTCTTAAATGTCGTGTTACAATACGTGGCTGTGTTAGAGAATAGGCGCTGCACTGTACCCTTTACAGTTGACAATATCACACACCCTTACCTCCCAAGCAATGCCTACTAGCTCGAACTCCATCTATGGAAAATATGCACTTTCTGATGTTGTATGCAGAGGGTTGAGTAAGTAATGTTATTGGTTGGTTCAATGGAGGTTCTTTATGTGGTCTACCACCGATAAAGTAGAAACTGAAATAGTTCTTTGGGGCAGAAGATACATTCAATTACATACAATTTTAATTTGGCTAATAAAATTCCGCTGATTTATTCCTGGTTAAATGAATTTCCAAAATTTGATGAATTGGATAGTTACACAGCCACAAATAGTTAACCAGAGATAATTGAACTCGTGGTTAAACTGACGGTCAAACAGTCATATAGTATACTAGTAGAGATTCAGTCAGCCAGACACTAGACAATCAGCCAGCAAGGCAGACAGACAGCCAACCAGACAGAGACAGACAGACAGACAGACACAGCCAGCTAACCAGCCAGACAGACAACCAATTACAGACAGACACAGCCATACAGACAGCCAACCAGACAGACAGCCATACAACCACCCAGCCAGAAAGACAACCAACCAGCCAGAAAGACAGCCAGCCAGCCAGAATATCATACCAACCCACCTGTTTCCTCCTCTTTGATGCTCTTTGGTGGCTGTACAGGTTTCCAAGACGCCGACGAGTCTATCGTGACTTCGTCGAATTCCGTCAAATTGAGATTTGTGAGAATCGCCCAAATATACTGGTCGATCTCGAGCCCCTCCAGCAGTGCTTGTTTGCTGTGGACGAGAGAGACACACGAAGGGTTAAATACACATGAAACAACTAGGGTAAATGTCGTAGATACTCCTTCATGAAGCCACTACCAAAGAACATAACAGCGCTGCCCAATTGTACACTGTGCGACTTTTATGCTGAGATCTTACTCAGTGGTACTTCCCACGTGTTAACTGAGACAATACATAGGTAATAGGTATCTCACGAAATTCATCATCAGCAGCTCTGTAAATCGTGATACACCCAAAATATAAAGTGGAGAAGAACATAAAAAGACGTAGATAACACAGACAAGGGTCAAGAACAATAGAACTACGACTAATATGAAAGTCAATCGAGATGCAATGCACCGACCATAAACCAAAATGAAGCGGGCGTCTAGTTATGTGTGGGATCAAGTTATTACAAAAACGTCGTATAATGTGACCTCCCGAAAACCCAACGGAACAGACCAGCAGACAGCAATGACAGCCAGTTAGTCGGAAAAAGATGAATTTTACACACCAAAAGTGAAAGAATTTTCGGTTGAGAAAAAAATTAAGTTGGAAAGATCTTGTAGTCAGTCAGGAATCAGTATTCACTAGAGTGCTAATAATCCTAGAATCTACATAGACTATGACTACATAGTACATATGCAACTCACTTGCAGACAGGACATCGCCAAGATCCCCGTTCACAATTCAGTTGTAAGTACGACTCCAGGTCAAAACACTGTAACACAACAATAGCATGAGTTAATAATGGCATCACACATCACTACTGATTAAAATATATATATCGGCGATAATTACGTATGGTTAAAACTGCACCTTTCTGCCACAATTCAGTTGTAAGTACGACTCCAGGTCAAAACACTGCAACACAACAATAGCATGCATTATAATAGAGTCTCAATTTGCGTGAAGTCAGTCATCACCTCTGATTACATGTCCATATTATAAATGAAATTAATGCTCTAAAACTGGTTTTTTTTCTGCCAAAAAAGATTTCTCAGGTGTGGTAAATTAAACCGTAGATTTAAGGGAATAGAAGGGTCTTCAAACCGGACATGAATATTTGTGAGCGAATTGTTAATACACACGTCGAAAAACGACGAACAGATATAGTAAACCGATAGTGACTTTGAACATGTCTACAGAACACAAAGACTGAGAATCTGAGATGGTTACTTGGAAAAGACATGTCGGTCCTTGGGTCGAGAATTGGAAAGAGTGGAATGTAAACAAAAGTACTTCATAGTTCATACGAACATGTAACATGACCGAACTTATGACAATGTATTATTATAGACGGTCGACACGCCATATTTTGAGCATGTTTCATTTTTGGATCAATTTCTCTGGAACACCGCTCAGTAGTGAATTGCAATAGTCTAATAGAGACGTCACAAAATATGAAATACCCTGTATATGCGTACCTGTATGTGTTTACAATCATGCCCCCTGGCAGGTAATGTGATGCGTCGATACGTTATCGGACATTTGAGAAGCACTTTCATCGCCGTTTGTTCTATACCGTCTTCGTGGAGTCCGCCATTCGACGAGACAGCCATACTAAAGTTTCTTTTTACTGAAAAAAATAAACATTGTTTAAATTTTTTAAATAATAAGTTAGATCTTGAGCATCTAAATTTAGCATGATTTAGCCATTTTAGCAACTACGTATACCAAAACTTTTCAAAAACAATACGCGGCATGTTATTTCCATCTTCCATGACTCGAAGACAGCGGGAAGAAGCTAACAGAATTCCTATGAAAACTACCCAGTCCAAAGATGCTCAATTCACCCATGAATAGCTCAAGAAAATTACAGAAAGTACAGCAACACTGGAAAATACTACCCAAGCTTTGTTGTGGCCCTGGCATGAACCTGGGACCCTGAGATCTCCAGTCGAGTACTCTACCACTGTGCTACTGCCCCACCTCAATTATAGACCTATAATATTGTAAATAATAAAATCTAGGAGTACATACTTTTAACAATACAATCTGGCGCGGGGAGCAACCGTTTCCGTAACAATCCTTGTAAAACTGAGCGAACGCTTGGCCGGTGGACCAGTTGTAACACGAATAGATGCGACTGTAACACACCATGTCACATATTTTACACATGAGATGTACAGTAATGCATAACACAATGTAACAAGCAATGCAACATGCAGCAATCAGTAGAGACATCAGTGAACACAGTTACACTTGGCTGGTGGATTAGTTGTAACACGAATAAATGCGACTGTAACAAATGATTTAACAAAATGAATGTAGCATGTGTAGTGATGCTAGTGGGAATACTGAGTGGACACTAATAGTCTAGATTATTGACGATCAAGACATTATAACGAGACGGAATTTCCAGTTTACATATTTTTTCATTGACGATTTGAAGGATACGATTTAATTAGAAGTTCTAATGTGGGTGGGAAGGGTATTGAACATAACAACGGACACTAGCCTACAGATTTTTCATCTTAGCAGTAGGTGGTAGGCGCTTTGGTCTGGGATTTTGATGTTGAATGATATAACGTGATTTATGTGTTTGCTGTCACTCCCCTTTCCCAAGAATGGAATAGGAACGAATTCCAAGAAAACAATAAAGACTTAACTATCTAGAATTCTAGATAATTCACACAGCAGCAAGCAGTAACGGTGATCTGTATGGTGTTGCGACCCGTCTGACAAACGTCTTTGAGATATGATATACAGGTTCATGTGATGTTACTGTCGCTCCATGCACTTTCGTAAGAGCGCAATAAGAACTAACAATAGAGACTAACTATCTAGATAACTCACACAGCAGCAAGCAGTAACAGTGATCTGTATGGTGTTGCGACCCGTCTGACAAACGTCTTTGAGATATAACGGTTTATGTGATGTTTTGTTGTCACCCCTTTGAATGTCGAGAGGCCGTGCATTAACGCTGACTGTGACGGACGCCGGCCAATTTGTGTTCATATGCCTATCTTCATGGTGGAAACACTGAAATATGATAGATCGTAATAATGATTATTTGATTAAAGTATTTGATTATGTGAAAGTTTAAAATTACGTCAAGTGAAACTGAAACGAGGTATTTATTGATTCACCAAGTTGTTGGTGGCATTCTTATGCGGATCAAAACATCCTGATGAAGATCATCCAAAAATGGATTTTGGGATGAAAGTGAGATCATACAGATATCTCAATTCTGTAATTGACAGATATGAAAATGCATCACATCAAAATTTGTGATTCACAACTTTCTATGTAACAAATCTAGGTAGCACGATTCAATTCACAATGTGCACTGCCATCAGATTTTTGTCAACAAAGAAAAATTGGGTACAACAAAGTTGCTTCGTGTACTTCGTGCTATATATTGTAAGAAAGCTTTGGATTAAAGTCTAGGGAGTAATGGCAGTTAACATACTTTGGTGGGGCGAAAAATCACAGACTAAAAAAACTCTAACCAACCATTTGAAACAACTTAGCCGTGGATCATAGTCAAAATTTGTGATTCCAGCCACCTTTCCCGACATATCTGCCAACATGCAAGATTTCTTTTGGACCGATAAGGTAGTAATTGTGAATGACATGGTCAGGTAGCCATTACAATTATTACATCCATACCTTGAGTTGAAGTTCGAGATCTGAGCGCCACATGAGTGTGTGGTAGACCGATTCTCGGAGATGGAAGACGTGATTGCTCACGGCGAGATTATGCTCTAGTCTGAAGGGTGGGAGGACGACGCCGTCTCGTACGGGGAACGTCAACCGCAACTCTTCTGCTTCTGTTGGGGTGATATCATTGATATGTTAGGTGGATATGTTTGTGGATATGTTAGCTTATTAGGTGATATGTTGGTGGATATATGTTACATGTATGATATCTTAGATGCAGATTATGCTCGAGTCTGAAGGGTGGGACTGGGAGGACGCCGCAGTCTCGTACGGGGAACGTCAACCGCAATTCTTCTGCTTCTGTTGGGGTGATGTGTTAGCCTTATTAGGTGATATGTTGGTGGATATGTTACATGTATGATGTCAGAGAGAGTGAGAGGTTATCATAAAGTTTGAAGGGTGGAGGACAACACCAACCGCAACTCTTCCGCTTCTGTTGGGGTGATATCATTGATATGTCAGGTGATATCTCGGCTGATATATTATGTTACGTGAGTATTGAGTATTGTATGTAGTCACGCAAGTCAAAAATCTACAATAATATTTACAAATTAATCTACAATTAAGTACTGCTTCGGAAAATGTGCAAACAATATGTTAAAACAATACATAGTATATAAATGAATAAACATTACGAACATGTTTCAAACACTATTTGGCAACTCATCTACCGGTACGATGGCAAAGGGTGAAATTTAATAGAAAAATAATTGTCCACCAGATAATTGTCATAATCAGATTGCCGAATACAGTAGCTCTTAAAATTTATTTTTATTTATTTACATACTTCGGGAAAATATCAAGGCTTATTCAATTTCTTTTGTGTATTTTATTGAGAAAATGTTCAACATATCAAACTTATCAGGCATCACAAAATTACTGTATATTATATGCGTTACACTTACCTTTTTTGATTGGCGGGATATGAGTTTTGAATTCCTGGCAGTTTGGCTTGATATCCTGAGGGCCGGGTGATACGTATGGGGGTATGGTGGAGCCGGGGGTGATGGGGGGTGTGGGGTTGCCGGGGATGGGGGAGTGTTGGTACGTCATTGTCGGCTGTGGGTGAGAAATAGGGGAGGTGAATAGGTGTGTTGATGTTAGGGTTGGATAGTTTGGAAAGGGGGAAAGATGGAAGTTCTTTATATCATCATCATTAACGGCAAAGCTCCCATATGGCCATGACCCACCAAATTACCCATTCAGGGGCTCTTGTTGCCTCCTCCACAGACTTGCAATGGATTCTGCAGCTCTGTAGATACCGTAGACTCTTGAGTGACCTCTATCATCTAGTTCGAGGATGGCTATGAGAGTACGAGCCGCCAGGAGTAGACAAGTCCAGTCCAGGATCCGACTACGTAAACATTCCTCACTCTGCACCAGTAATATGTGTGCTAAACTGACAGCCACTGAAGTAGATATATATGAATCTGGTTAGACCTACATACTTATGTCATCCTCTGTCCTAACATGATATCGTCAGTTGATGCGTCAGTTGATGCGCCATATCCGTCGCAAGGAATGGTTTTTAAACACAGCAGCTTATACACTACGCTGTTTGAAACTGGCCGTACACGGGTGATGGAATGAAAGTACATTACAGCAACAAACAACCTACACTTTCTGTTGATAACTAACTGTTATAAGGAAAGAAAAGTTGAATTATAACGGGCTTAGACCACAGTGATAAAGTTTAATTAAGTTGTGAAGGCAGTGATATATATATATACCCACATTAGAGAATATAGCTAAACATCGCATACTGTATACAAGTAGAACAACCCCTCGTATACATGAATTTCATTCGTTCCACATTTAGCCACCAATTTTATTATTAGAATTCATGGAAAGAGGATACAAAAATAGCATAATTAGTATGATCTCCATCCGGTAAGTCGGCAACTGTTATTATCGCGACTTAAAATAGAAGATGGATATAATTGAAGGTCTACCTCTTCGTGACCCATCATAGTTGTCAATCAATGTATGGATTAATGCATCTAGGTAGAGTATTATATTAACTCCCAGGAATCGGAAATAGCGATGACACTCGGGATACCGTTACGCCTTAATTTTGACTAATAAAAATAAGTGACGGTATATTTATTAACCGTGTGCATGCCTACAGCCTACGTATAGTTAACCCAGTTATAGATTTAACCATTACGCCATTACATTTCCTGATATGATTTCATTATTTATTTTAGTGTAGAATAAATGAGGTAATTACGCTAAATGAGAGAATCCACGATGTGTTTTGTATATTACGTGAATAAAATAGTTTTAGAATTGATGATGATTATTGGTATGATGACAGATATCGAGCAGTATCAATCTCCTGTATCAATCCCGTATCAATCCCATGGTATCGCACTATCGTGTACATTAGTGGCGAGCGAACCCGATCTGAACCCGATCCGAATCCGACCTGATGTCAGGTAACTCAGGTTCGAATTGGGCTCTTCTGGTTTGATTTGGGTCGGTTAGGGTTTCAAGTTTGACATTTTAGAGTTAATTTTAAATTGGTGGAAGCTGATAGATTTTAAATTACGTCATGAATGACTCGAATCTTGCGCGCCAATAGGTCGCTAAACTTATACGCAATCATTACAATATACTATATGGCGCTGTGACGGCAGCTACGGGATTACAAAAGTTCTACAGCTCAATACGTCATTTTGACACTTTTGTTGACAAAGTTACACAATTTTGGAATCTGGATTATAGTGTAATTTGGTTTGGGATGTCTGTTAATTTGTCGGGTCAATTTTTTTAACAGTTCGTTTCGGGTCATGTTGGGGTCACCTCTAATGCATATGACATAGTGCAGACCCATAGTTCAGGTTTTGTGTATGATAAACAACACTGATATTCTGATAACCGAGTTACGGAAGCAATTACAGAGAATTAGCTCAAAACGTTTATGAGTTTATGCTGCGCAATTTCTACAATAAATGATCATGTTGTATCATTAATAATTAGGTGGGATAGGCACTAATCTCCAGAAATTAATGTGATCTGTCGGATTCCAACACAATATCTGATATATCACTTTGTGATGGATGGTGTACTATGAACGGAATTCTACCTGGGACCTAGCGGTCAATGCCCGGTCATAATGTCGGACCGTAATTGCCTTATTGACCTATGACATGATTGGCTGCGATCGTTCGTGGGATGGAGGTTGGAACCGGGCTGGGATGGGGACATCTAACGAACTACGGTCTTCATCTGGGTCAAATTGGTAGAACTGTGCAACACGTGTGGTCGCAAAAGGGATTCTCCCAATCGGAATGGGTTTGAATAGCCTGGTTAGGCGTTGGATTTGTAATGCAAAGGGCGTAGGTTTGAGTCCAGACTGCGGCATTTTTCGCTCCGAGATTTGCGGTGTTCTGTGAGATGTGAGAACACAATCTCTCTGGCCTCAGTTTACCAATCCGGTAAAATTTGACCAATCCTGTACGCTTGATGCCTCACTCACGTCTCCCCTCGCATATGCACATGGCCATGATGTAAGACACACATTTGATAGATCAAGAGATCTGAAAATGCGGGATATAAATATCACAATACTTGAACACCGAAAATACGAACACCAGAGATTTGATGGTCGATTTGTTTACTACTAAAATTAATGTTACTCAAATTTTGACAAAAAAGTACAACATGAGTAACCAATAACTAATCATATAATTATTACGTATACACCTTCTATTTATTACATGTTACCTAGATTATGAAAAAATACAAATTCTTTGCATCATCTGGTAAACAATGTCTGCACTCTCTGACTCTCAACCCATGTTTATTTTCCACAATACTATTAGCAGGAATAAAGTATGTATGATAAATACACTAGTATAAACTAGTACAAAAGATGTACATACCACATCTATAGATCAGATTGTACACAGTCTATCAGGGGGAAATAATCAGGGGGAAATAATCAGGGGGATATAATCACTCAATGCACATTAGCAATATTTGTTGGTAGTGACTAGTAGTGAGTGAATCATTCCAGAATAGAATCACTAATTAAGTAGCTGTGCTAGCATTGCCAGTAACACTAATGATTGCTGGGGTAACCCCAGGTAGCGAAGTGGGTGAGGGATTGATTAACGAGTAATGCTGACCAGTGTGATGTCTAGTGGGTGACCAGTGGTCAGTATGCAGGCGTAGTACGAGCTGGTCAGTATCTGGGTTGATTTGCATGATGAAACCATCGGTGATTTAGTGGAAAATGGTCGTCATTGATACTATGCAGTATGCATCATAAGATTGGCTCTGGCCTCTGGGTGACGAGTAGTGCTGAACAGTATGACCAGTGCCCAGCAGTATGCAGGCGTACTATGAGTTGGTCAGTATCTGGGCTGATTTGCATGATGAAACCAACCATCGGTGATTTAGTAGCAAATGATAATCATTGATACTATCCATCATAAGATTGGCTCTGGCCTCTGAGTGACGAGTAGTACTGCTGACCACTGACCATTGCCGGGAAGTGTGCACTATGCAGGCATAGTACAAGTTGGTCAGTATCTGGGTTGATTTGCATTTTGCAACCAAGCATCGCTGATTTAGTAGCAAATGATCTTCATTGATACTATAAGATTGGTTCTGGCCTTTGCGTGACGAGTAGTGCTGAACAGTATGACCAGTGTCCAGCAGTATGTAGGCGTAGTACGAGTTGGTCAGTATCTGGGTTGATTTGCATTTTGAAACCAACCATCGGTGATTTAGTAGCAAATGATAATCATTGATACTATCCATAATAAAATTGGCTCAGGGTGACGGATATTAACAATGTCTTAGTATAATTTTACTCATTTAACGACTACAAGTCTGCGATCACTTGATGCTTGAGACAATGGCAACTGTCTGCGTTCATGATTGTGAAGTATGGGGAAATGATCGAAAATCAATCAAGTGACGTTATAAATACAGGTGAGAAATGGACAATTAGTCAAGAATTACCACATAATATTTATAGACAATTTATGACGACAGCCGATGTGATAAATTAGGGTGTTTCGTGACACGTGTAATGTAATTGTATTTTTTTTACTGCTTATACTATTACACAAAATGACATTGACTTTTGGAAAATCTATGTTTATGAATTACTACGATATTATTTTCAGACAGCTAAAAATTGTTTGTATAAATACACATCCTAATATGGGACTAGTATATATTGGGTGTGAATTGACTTTTTGTATATTTATTCAGTATATTTATATGCACACATTTACAAATATAAATACAAAATGTAAATTTACTGTATATTACTCTCAAGTTAAATCAACAAACAATATTATAGTTACATATAGATTTTTGATATAGAATAATATGGGTATTTTTAACTAAATGAGTGGTGAGACAGCGGACATATTATCCAGAGTAAAATTCTGTCTCATGACCAAAGGAGGTATTGTTTCTTTAATTTCATCCACGGTGTCATTTTTATACTACATAACAAAACGACATTCAAAAATCCACGGCCCACAATCAAATATCACGTGATACACACGACACGATAGTTATTCGGGAGATTTTTCAACATCATTGATGAATAAGTAGTTCATGAAGTCATTTACTGTCTGGTGATATAGATCACCTACATCGAGGTAAAAACTGCGAGTAAATTGTTTGTTGTTCAGCGAGGATGATCATAAATTCGTACAAATACCCATACGATTCGTCGGTACATGCTTGAGCACGATAATTATTATCCTCTATTTCTTTCTATATATAAATCTGGCGGTTACGACAAGTTAGCGGGGAAAAATTAGTTATACAATTGTATTAACGAGCAGGGTTCAAAATACTGTTTTGAACGAAGCTTGGTAGCCAGGAGGATTACGGCAGCCCTATATGAAATATCGTCGATGATTAGTCAAACCCTCGTATCGGTTTGTGTTTTGTTTTGAGAGAATCTTCAACAAGAGGCCAATGAGGCCTCAATACGCTTACCTGAGCAAGTTCCAATTAAATCGATACACTAGTAAGGTTTTGCT
>WNLI01038675.1:0-11465 GCA_025802215.1 Wirenia argentea
GCCCCCCCCACCCATGCACCACCCACCCATGCACCACCCACCCATGCACCACCCACCCATGCCCCACCCACTCATGCACCACCCACCCATGCACCACCATTAAGTGCGATATTAATCTAACATAGATGAATGCACTGAAACGATCTTAATCAGAAACCATGTACCACCCACCCATGAACCACCCACCCATGCACCACCTACCAATGCACCGTCCTCTCATGCACCACACTCCACTACTATAGTCTACAGTCTACACTGCACCAACATACTAGATGAGCTATAACTCCGAGGTAATTTCCGAACTCCAATCCAGTATTTCGTATAATCCCAATCGGCCAATAAGAAACGATGACGCAGAAATGTGCAATCTGGACGATTCCTCCGAACGACCTTTGTTCGGTCGTATTGGCAAAGCAAATCGGCTACTCTGCATAATATTTAGGGTGACAATAGAATCGCGAGCGTGACGGAGGGAGAGACTTCAACATTTTCATTGTGCGAACAAATCTCAGAAGGCACGTGTTCTTATAGATTTTCCAGACCGGTACAGCACGCGAACGAGATTCACTTAACCGTCCATTCTTTTTCCAGAAGCCATGCCTTATAACGATGGAGATGGTGAGGAAGGTGAGTATTCAGTATTCACTGAGTAATTCAGTATTAAACCTACCGGTACCGTACATACCTAGACCTACTTGAGGTTACCTAATTCATTTGGCAAATTGACAATACAGTATGTAGTAATACATTTTCCATTGCCTACGGTAGTTTTCATATTTAATATAGCTTCACGACTTACTTTCACGTGATGCCAAAAAGCTTTGTGAAATAATACGATAGAATGTAGAAGACTAGTCATGAGACTCATGACTCTGGAATCATGGCCAGCGTGAACACTGCTGACTGCTTGTACGGGTTGCCTACTTCGTGTATCTTGCTCGCCATGATCGTGAGTCAATGTTCTTGGTAACTTGGTACCTCCTTATGACTCATGACTGACTGGTTGACCGTTGTATTTCAGAGACCAAGAAGCTGTACGTTGGCCAACTGCCGTACTCCGTTGATGACTACAGCTTACAGGACATGTTCAAGGGCTGTGCCACTGCACGAGTGATTATGGATCGTGAAACCGGCCGATCCAGAGGGTGTGTATTTTAATTAAGTTACCGAGTAGCGACAGACTACCGTATCTTGGTGTCTGTTGTGTTGTGTTTACGCTGACAATGTGAAAATTATGGCTGTCCCGAGTTTACGAAAGTAGGAAACCTGGTTTACGTTTACCCCTATCGGAACCAGGCCCATCATGAGTGGAGGACAGTGGACTGGAGGTTTGCGTGATGTGGTGGCCATGAATCCACAGATTGATGAGCAATTAAAACCAAATTATGGGACCTCGGAACTTCTGACCTCCGACTTTGAACAGACCTCAGAAGTTTTCTATTGAAACGTGAATCTGAAACTTGCATTGACTCGTTGAGCGGTTACATCATTAATAGTGTAGTCAGGTAATCACATTCACCACCCTAGTGACAGGTTGATAATTGAAATTTCCTTTGTGTTTCTATTCTATTGCCCTATCTCGTGCACAGGTTTGGATTCGTCGAGTATGACTCCCGTGAAGATGCGCAGGATGCCGTGGACTCCATGAACGGAAAGGACGTGGACGGCAGAGACATCCAAGTCAACTTCGCCAAACCTAGAGGTTAGTTCTACTTATTTTATGCTTATAGATATTGGGATTAGGGGGCTTCGGGTAGCATTTCCTGTCGGGTTGGCCGCTAATCCATCCTCTTGTGTTGTATCATCTGGTGTACACAGTTGGTGCATTGTAATTGCTTTACCAGAATGGATGTTCTTTCTATGTCGACGTGCAAGTTTTTCAAAATGAAATTGTTAATCTATTCAGAACTGCAGTCTTGTGCTTTTACATGGACGATTTTTGCACAGACCAATCCATGGCCACCTTTTTGACTAACGTTTACTGTGTGTCTTATATGTCACTAATAATATTGGCTTTTGGTCATATGGATGACTCTAATCACTTGGCTCATTCAATCTTGTGAAAGATGACCGCAGGAAGAAGCCAGCAGAATTCATATGCTAGCTACCCGGTGCGTAGTGTAATAACGTCGGTCGATGTCACACTTATAAATACGAATAGAACGAATGGTCTTGCACAAGGTCGGATGAATAGTGCATTGCCAATAAGGATTATAATAACTTTGTAACACATGAACAATGCCATACCATGTTTTGCTGTGGCCCAGACATGACCCCCAAAATCTCAATGCGAGCACTCCATTATTGCTGAACTATTGCCCCATTATAGGTCACTGCGACTGAGAATTTCGCATTCTGCATACTCGGAACGTTTCTTCAGGTCACGGCGATTTTGGTCCTATACTACATGTATAACTGGTCTCTTTATTCTTGCTAAACATATTGTGCACAATTTCAGGTGGAGGCGGCGGCGGTGGTGGATATGGTGGTGGTGGTGGTCGAGGGGGCGGACGCGGTCGTGGAGGCGGCGGATATAGTGGTGGTGGTGGTGGCTACAACGATCGAAGGAGCGGCGGCGGTGGTGGCTATGGCGGTGGCGGTAAGTCATTTTATTAGGCTCGCATATGGAAAAGGACACCATGTTGGAAGATTTTCTATAAATATGCCTTGGATGCTACATAGTGATCGATTATCGTTATGCTTGTGGCGGAATATGAGTTCAACTGTATATATATTTGGGATCCAATGATCCATGGTCCTGATCAAATCTCAAAACTGTGCGATGAACGGTTGATGCCGTGTTCACAACGCCGGTTGGTAAGAACACAATGTCCATAGCTGTAAGTTTACCAATCGTTTACCTACCCTCAAGTCATTGAATGTATATACAGTTTCCAATTAAGGGTGAAAATCATACTATATGATTTCCCCTTGTAGGCACATCACCTCGGATGTGTGTAGACATTGGTGTTGGTATTTCTAGTAAACTGCATTTTGAAGTGTCTCGATGGCTACTTCCTTGCATGGTGTTGGTGTGTAATTATTGACAAAGAAAATATCTGCTGCTGCACATACTACATAGCCCTGGCCAACCTATGCCTTGTGGTCGAACGGTCCTACCCTACTCTGCGCAGCAATAACTCTGGTGGATCATGATCCATGTTCTATGGACGGCAGGTTTGTCTCCGTAGTCACATTTATCTCCTTTTCCCATTCGTAGTCCTGTGCCCTTTCTTTCATCGCAGAATAATTGTCTACTGACATGACGTTATAATCCCCAGGTGGCGGTGGCAGGAGTTACGGAGGTGGCGGCGGTGGATATGGTGGTGGTGGATACGGGGGTGGCGGCGGTGGTTATGGTGGTGGTGGTGGAAGGAGTTACGGAGGAGGTGGTGGTCGAAGAGACTATTAAAGTGAGTGGTACTGATATTGTACAATCTGTTGGTCGCATTTTGTGAGCATTGGATATTTCCTTGCAATATTTCCTGGAACATCTTGGCAAAGTTGGCGTGACTATTATATTTGAATGGAAGTCTAACAATACGAGCTCTCTAATTATTTCCTAAGTTCCCTATTAAGAGCACCAAGGAATCTTTTTAGTCGCTCAATTTGTGGCTTATATTTCCGTATTCCATAGGTCCACTTTGAGGTGGCTGCAATATGTTATTGTAGTCGTACAGGTTAACACTGTAGACGGTTACGTCTCGCTAGGCTTTAGTATACGACGTACGTTTATAGAATTGCATAATCGGTATCCTAATTCAGATCATATCCGGTGACCATTAGAGCAGAGCGAGGCATACATGTCAAAGAACGAATCAACGGACTGTATTTGGAAGAGATTTGTTTGTTTGTTCATCTTGTACACATGTATTTCATTGCTTCCCATGATTGTTGCGACATTGATTAATTCCTATCATTCATTATTACCAATTGCTAACATGAAGCCAACATGCATGTACTGACCGCTCACCGTACCAACTATCTGTTCTGTTCGGTGTTTCTTTCTTTGACCTGTATGCTAACCTCTTAGATGACCGATGATTGATGGCTTGCTGCAGGGTGTGAAAAACCTCTTGTCCTCTACTACGACCCGATCCTAGACTATTGATGATGGTCAACCTTGATCTCTCAACCAATGACAATGGAATGTTTCAAATAACAAAGACTAACTAATTACATAACCGTTTGTGAATTTCTCCCGTGTCCTAAAAGGCATACATTGACACGATGACCACCAAATGCAGGTCAAGAATCGAACTTCGGACTCCGTTGATATGTTACGCCCATTTTCAATGACCGTGTGATCAATGACTTTTCAGTGTGACCGCTAGATTTCCGATGACCAAAGATTTTTCATTGACCGTACATGACCCGTGATTTTCAGTATCAATGTGACCCATGTTCTGTAATCCATGATTTCATGTGACCCATAATTTTCGCTTACCGATGATTTTCAGTGAGCGATTGCTGGACTCTTAAATCGTGCAATCTTCAACGACTGTATGATGCCTTATTGACCAAAAATTATCCATGATTTTCAGTGATCCATTCTACGACGCATGATTTTCAGTAACTGACCGATTGATTGGTTTCCGCATTTTTAGTGCCTGTATAACCAATGATTTTCTGTGACCAATAATTTTCTGTGACCCATGATTTTCTGTGACCCGTGATTTTCTGTGACCCGTGATTTTCTGTGACCCATGATTTTCTGTGACCCATGATTTTCTATGACCCATGATTTTCTGTGACCCATGATTTTCTGTGACCCATGATTTTCAGTGGCATAGTGACCGAGCTGGGCATCTAATACATTTAACTGCATAAATGCCACCAATACATTTTACCTGCTCTGTGTATGTCATTGACTTAACCTGTGCAGTCAATTGTAACCCGTTCTTTAACATTTTGTAATGTCAGATTTTTGAAGACCGGAATGACAATAGATGTTTCGACCTGATCAGGATTGGAGCGAGATTTGATGGGCTGGAGGGAAAGTTAGGTGCTGCAGACTCATGCCAACTAGATGACCTCTGCGCAATCACTATATCCCGAAGTAAATCTGCAGAGCCGAAATAAATCTGTACAGCCGAAATAATACCCCAAAGGCCAAGACCGAAATAATGCGCCAAGACCGAAATAATGCACCAAGACCGAGATAATGCGCCAAGACCGAGATAATGCGCCAAGACCGAGATAATGCGCCAAGACCGAAATAATGCGCCAAGACCGAAATAATGCACTAAGACCGACATAATGCACCAAGACCGAAAATTCCCGAAATAATACTCCAGATTAAAATAATGACCGATTAAAAATTGAAAAGGATGACCAATTCCAACATGAACATTAAACGACCTAAGATCCGAAATTATTGCCGATACCAAAATAATAACGCACACTTAACCAGATCATCTTTATTAACCACTAAACATCGAAACTTGAATCGTTCATTCGCAATTTCGCAAGATGAAAAGTGATTTCTCCAGCCACTCTCTCCTTGGATTTGGTATTCAGACATGACTTTCGGTATGATAGTTATTAGATCAACCATTTGCAATAGGAATTGTGAAACCCGAAATCAGATATTGTATGTTTTGTATGCTATTATACACAACTGTTATTACTTGAAGACTCTATTTGATACATTTTGCATTCATTGCTGCACATTACAAATGGCTATAGTACACAATGGTACATATTATGATGGAATTTAACAGTTGAATAGCTGAATTACTGCATAGATTTTGATTTTTTCATAGCATGAAATGATAGGAATCATGTGGACTAGGTTTTTCGCACCCTACAGACATTTCAATTTTATAATTTGGTGAATATGGCATTAAATTTGTATATAAATTATGAACTGTAGCTTTTTTCATCACGCTCTGCTGTCTAGTCGTATTGCTCAACCTACATTTTGAGATGATACTGTTATACATTTTTGCGATTTCATTCAAAACCATATCGTGATCGGCGACTGCTCTAGTCGAATATGCAGTTGAAAGTGCGAGTAATTCAAATAGATTACCCTTTTAAAAACATCAGACGAGTGATATGTATGGTATCCCATCTTTATGTTTTCTATATACTACATCTTGTGAAATGTTTTGACAGGTTGGGTTGAATGGCATAGTCACCCAAGCACCCCCCAAGCCTAGCAGCTGACCAATCGTGCGGGCTGTCCAATCGCTCAAACAGACCACAGAACCTGGATAGGTTTGCGTTTTATCCCAACGGGACGAAACTTGGTTAAATGGTCCAGGTAATATTACTTTATTTTTACATAATTTTTTGTATTTTATATACTTCACAATTCACTCTCATCTTAGGCTGATACTTTTAGGCACATTCGATGTCTAGTCTTTTTTTACGTACATGTATTACCGAGATTTTGACAAGTGAATCGTTTGCATTGAAACTTGCCAGTTTCTTAATTTAAGTAGCACATGAATTGAATCGTGGCCGTTTATTGAATCGTGGCCGTTTATTGAATCGTGGCCGTTTAATGGGTCACATGAATTGAATTGTGGCCGTTTAAATGAATTGTGGCCGTTTAAATGAATCGTGGCCGTTTATGAATCTTATCCATTTAATGAACTGTGACCGTTTATTCGAATTCTAACATGAATTGAATGCTCGCAGTTTTTGAAACTGTTGGTGTTCATATTTGAATTGAGAATTCTCGAGTGACCGAAATAGCTTTGAAAGACTGTCGATTTTGGGAGTGAATTTTTGTGACCGTTATCATGCCTTTTTGTGGATCGTAAAACACAGCTTCATACACGCATTTGCATCCATGTTACCCAATTCATTGGGTCACTGATACCTATGAAGTTGTGTTAATTCAGACGTTGATATGGGTTTTTGTGATGGGGGAAAATTTGACCAGGGATACCTACCCATTGAAATCTGTAAGGCATGATATTTTCCCGTGTTGTACTTTTATAACGCGTTTTTTTTGTCAACATCTGCTGTAACATGTATATTTTCGTTTCAGTTACACACGTCAAGAATCTGCTCCTTCACGATCAGCGCACCTATTATTCTCTACTCGTTCTTTTACCATCGAACATTCAAACCGTACGCACACAATCGTTCCATCATTAGTTCCATCAATTTGGTGCATTCAATAGCACTGTGCACAACGCCGCATACGCATTACACAATATCGAGAGACTGATGTATTTGTACATATTTGTCTGTTATTACATGATACCAGACTCTGTAAATAGTGTTAATATAACAGATTTTTGCGAGATTATTCTAGTGAACTTATTTTACTGTGTTTCTGTTTACCAAGACATTGTACGTACTCTATCAGTTAGTGCTAGGCGAATAGGGTGATTCTATACAAATATTTTGTGGCTTATTGGACGCAAAACTTTTTACCTCTAGATATTAATAACGGTAGTGCCATTTTTTATCATTTGTACACCTTTTCAGTCAAGGATCGCTATAATTCACTGTTATAATAAATTCTTTTGTTAAGTTGTAATTAATTTTCGAATCGTGACGTCCTTTAGCCTATCAGAAATTAATTTAAGTTGGTCCTTTTTCGTGGATATTTTTGTACTTTAAAAAAACGTCAAATTTGTACATATAGTTGAGAATTTTTTCCACAAGTCTGTAAATTATATTTTAGTTCTCGCAGAATTGATACTAGGCTATGCAGTTCGACCATTATCCAAGTGAAATTATTAAAGTGTTTATGGTATATTTTGCAGATATTATGGTCAGTTGGTCACCTAACGTATGGTACTAGTGTCTTGTGTTCATCTACGAGATTTTTATCCAATGTGTCCTTGGTTTTATACTGTTCATTGTGCTGTAATTCAATAGTTCTGTCTCGTAAAATGTTTGTAAATAAAATGTATATTGCTGTAAATCTGTATTGATTGCATTCTAATGTATTGTATACAGTACTCGTGGAATTTAAAAACTGAACCCCCTATTATAATATATTTAAATGTGATAAACACATATCAGTATGTTTAAGTTTTACATTACCCACCCACACATCCACACTCTACCCAACCCACATAACCCACACCGTAGTGACCGTACACATCAATAACCTATCGCACACACCCACACTACCTCGCCCACCTATCCACCCACATACCTCGCCCACCTATCCACCCACATACCTCGCCCACCTATCCACCCACATACCTCGCACAGTACACACTCACAACCTACCGGTACCCGATACACCCATACTCTATCCCACCCACACTCTACCTATCGCACACAGACTCTACCCCATGCGCACCCAACCACTACCTACCCCATACACCTCCACCTGACATCCATTGACGATCTACTCCACCAACCTGCCCCACACACCCACATTACCATCCCTTCAACGAACGCACCCACACTATCGCACCTAACATAGTACCCACCAACACTGTACCCCACCCACCCACACTATACTCCACCCACACTCTATCCCAATTTGCAGTCTACGTCGCCTATCCATTATAGGGTGGAGTGAAAATGGCCAAAAAAACACATTGTCATTTGGAACTTCTAATAGCAACATAAAGTTGTCTTATGGTATCATAAACAACATACAAATTTGAAAAATATTGCTTCTCGTCTTGTGCTGCCCGAAAGGGCCTGAAAATGCCCCGCGGCACCTAAAATAGGCCTATACCATAATCATTTTGAAAAAATTATATTTTTAGGCTCTATGACATGTGACATATCGCTGGAAAGGTCTCGCTGCACTGATTTCAAATATATAAAATGTTGAAATTGAATAAATAACACTATAGTCATTTGAATTGTTTTCATTTTATGAAAAAAAATGATGTTTTTCACAAATCGCATTCCTCAGTAATAGCATCGATGGTGGAGTGAAAAATTTAACTTGTGCTATGCTATTTTACTATTAGGCTAAACATCAATATAAATAGAAATGGCATGTAATTATCACCAACAAAACTATGTAATTTCTCTTCACCTATTTCAATAGTCCAAGTTCAACAAAACCGGAATCCATATACCATAGTCTCGCCAGCATACACCCACCACCATACATACAACAAACCCCATCACCATGCACCATCATACACCCACCGCTAACCATAAAACCACGCACCAATCATCTTCCACCACCCACCAATATACGTACATCATTCACCCACCAAAATACAGCAACCACTATACACGCACCACAGTTTACTCCACACCATACAACCACCATATATACCAACCAACAACATACATGCCACCATGTAGCCTATCCACCGTAGCCCCGGCGCGATGAGTGTACGCTGATGGGTAAATGGTTGCCGATGTATATATATAGTGGTCGGTGTAGCATAAGCGGCCCCACCATACACAAGTTACACACTCTTGACACTCGCCAGTATACGTACCACTAATATACTCACTGCCATACATCCGCCATACACTCACTGCCTATCACACATTCGCCATACAGTATACTCATCACCATACATCCACCACAATACTCCCACCGCATACACAACCATATGCCGGCCAACTACAACCCCGCACCCACCCACCCACAACAATGCACCCACCACTATAGTATACACCCACCAGGGCCACCACTGTACACCCACTACTACTCGAATACGCCCACTTCTACACGCCCACCACTATCATTTCACCCACCACCCTATAATGCAGCCACCAGCCATTAGACCTAGCAGTGTCGCAGTAAAAATAATAATCTTTAAAAATACACTAGTGTTGTTTTCCCCATGCAGCTCTTGAATGACGCCACTGTATGTGGTCAATACCAGACAGCACACCATAATACCCCAGTACACGATACCACACTATGCATTATCACGGCACCGGCGCGACGAGACGATGTCGGATCATATGCACCTCGCGACACCACTATACACTTACACCATCCACTCCTCATTCTCGACAGTCGACACCAGCACTAATACCGCAATGCCACTCGACTACTGTAGGCCTACTTCCATCCGAGCTGAGGCTCCACATCGTCACACAACCACCGCAACCACACAGCATCTCCATCACGTCGATGATGTCGGGGACCACTCACTGCCCACACTCACCACCACCCATACTTGCTATACGACATGCCATGTGTGTCGAGTGGGAATTCTGGCAATTAAATATTATAAGATATGTATGGTCAAATGTGATATAAAATTATTAATGACCTATGTGGCTATATCCGTAGGCCTCGTGGTGTAGTGGTCAGTGTCGCGGCTTTTCGAAGGAGAGGTCGCTGGTTCGAGCCTTGCAAACCCAGGGATTTTTTTCCCAGGCTTTCCATCCGTCATTTGCGAGATTCCTGCATGGCAACATGGACAGATTCTGAAAGTGCGGTATATAAATGCACACATTATTATTATTTTTTAATATGTGTCATTTTTTGGATCGATGATACCAGAAAAAGTTTTATTTTGATAAAACGATACCACATCTGGTCATCACCAGTGTACCACCACCTACAGCGGACCCACCTGTACCACCAAATCTGTGCCTTTTCCGTGATGTTATGGCCGCAACCGACGACAGTGCAGACGCGGGTCCACGCCCGTTGCAACACAACCTAAGCAACTATATTATTATCGTGGCATTCGGTATCGTTGCAGCTCTATTTTGTATCCTTTGTAGTATTAGTGCTGTTGGACTATTGGATGGACCATAATGACTGGCGTTCCCATGATGAATGCAAACTGGCGCCAAAATAGGGTAACTAAACTACGGAAACATTTAAAAGAGACGAAAAGTATCGAAATTTAAGAGAAAAGACTCGTTCGATAGGACTGTTCCGATTACAGCGGGAACGTGCTGCATCAATGACCAAAAATGCTATGATATTATGCTATGATCCGTATTAGACAGTCATCTTCCGTTGATTTTTGTTAGTTTATTGTTTCACGTGACTTTCTTATTATATGGCACCGGACTTTTGTAAATTTACGTTACTATTATAGTACAGTCCAATTGTAACCATATTGAAATAATAATAATAATAATAATTAACCACCCTGATGTAAAGAAAAAAAAGTACATACGCTAATATAACTACGAGTCAAGTGGAAACCAACTAATATTATTATGACTAGAATATAACAATCTACATTAGGCCCAGGCCGGGGGGGGGGTTCATGCGAACCCCCTAAATTTTGAAACAAAAAATATTTGTGATTGGTGCATTGTAAGGTAGATTGGAGGTACAGTATACCAGTACGTACGCTAGTCTGGTAACGACAAGTGGAAGGTAGTTGTGACCATTGGTTAATGTAGGGTGTGGTATGTAGATGGAGGATGATGTGGTAGGTAGAGGGTGGTTGGTGACAACTTGGTGTAGAAAGTGTAAAGTGGAGGTGGGTGTTGTAATGTGTGGTAGGCCTAGGTAGCAGTCAGGGTCGAACATGGCATGTCGCGCGACTTTCGTGAGGATGGACAGGGACATGTCAGGTTGTGTAGAGGGG
>WNLI01038785.1:0-11465 GCA_025802215.1 Wirenia argentea
CCAAGAGTTTTCAAGCTTATCCTGACAACTTCATGGAGTATTTTATACTGTAATATATCTACTGGGCCCACCACTTCGTGCCTGTGGCAAATCGGGAACAATCGCGATAGAAATGCACTCGTTGACTCCCAGGATAGTAGGTCAATGCGATTTTAGATGCGTTTGTTATTCCTGGATTTTTTTCTGAAGAAAGAGCATTTCTTCCATAATGGAACAGTCCACTAACATGTCCGAGGGAATGCCAATCATAATATTTGAGCAATAGTGGGCTATGTCATTTTCTTGTAAATCATTGATATAAAACAGGAATAGTGATGGACCTGGAGGTGCCCATCCAACTTTGCCATGCGCTCCCATAATAGAATCACATGTGAATTTGTGCCCGAATATTTGATAATATGGCGAGGAATAGTGATGTACCTAAAGATCCCAATCCCAGTTTGCAATGACCTCTTATAATGGAGTCATATGCGAATCTTTGCAAGCGAATGTCATTTGATTTAAATCATTAATGTGCAACAGGAATAGTGATGGACCTAGAGACACCCATGCCAAGCTTACCTTCCCCTCCCATAATGGAACAGTCCACTAATATGTGCGAGGGAATGCCATTTGTTGGCTATGTAATTCATTCATGTAAGTCATTGATGTCAAACAGGAATAGTGATGGTCCTAGAGACACCCATGCCAAGCCAAGCTTACTGTCCCCTTCCATAATGGAACAGTCCACTAACATGTCCGAGGGAATGCCAATCATAATATGTGACCAATAGTGGGCTATGTAATTCATTCAAGTAAATCATTGATGTCAAACAGAAACAGGAATAGTGATGGACCTAGAAACACCCATGCCAAGTTTGCCATGCCCTTCCATAATGGAACAGTTCACTAATATGTGCGAGGGAATGCCATTTGTGGGCTATGTAATTCATTCATGTAAATCATTGATATGAAACAGGAATCGTGATGGACCTAAAGATCCCAATCCCAGTTTGCAATGACCTCTTATAATGGAGTCATATGCGAGTCTGTGCAAGTGAATGTCATTTGATGTAAATCATTAATGTGCAACAGGAATAGTGATTGACCTAGAGACACCCATGCCAAGCTTACCCTCCCCTTCCATAATGGAACAGTCCACTAATATGTGCGAGGGAATGCCATTTGTGGGCTATGTAATTCATTCATGTAAGTCATTGATATGAAACAGGAATAGTGATGAACCTTGAGACACCCATGCCAAGCTTACCTTCCCATCCCATAATGGAACAGTCCACTAATATGTGCGAGGGAATGCCATTTGTGGGCTATGTAATTCATTTATGTAAGTCATTGATATGAAACAGGAATAGTGATGGACCTAGAGACACCCATGCCAAGCTTGCCTCCCCTTCCATAATGGACCAATCCACTAATATGTGTGAGGGAATGTCATTTGATATGTGAACAATAGTGAACTATGTAATTCATTCATGTAAGTCATTGATATGAAACAGGAATAGTGATGGACCTAGAGACACCCATGCCAAGCTTACCTTCCCCTTCCATAATGGACCAGTACGCGATTCTCTGTGAGGATGCAGAAGAAGCCCTACTCAAGCATTTGAATAGTGAAATTCCGGTACAGGAAAGCTACACCATACCTACGCGCATTATTGACGGCAAAAAGTAAGTGTAGTCTGTCAATAAGACGTCAGTCATAAATCAATAAGTATTATGATTCGTGCGGTTGTTATTCATTACGAACATTATAGTTGTTGCACTAACTTTTATGTTAGTCGACATTGCGTCTGTATCGCACATACTTTGGCAGTGGATCGGGTGACAGGCGACAAGGAATGTTGCTAGGGTGTGGTCCCATGGGTGCGAGAGTTGGAACCGGAGTCCCCCCTCCCCGTCTTAATGGATGAATTCTCCATACAATACACTTGTTCCACTCAAGCGTTATCCAATGTCGACATCACGTGAATCACTTATGTGCATTGATAGCTGACAGATTTTTATGTCATCGAAAAGCAACAAAACTGGTTTCCATGCATATCTGCATTTTTCGTGCCAATAATGCCGATATTTTGACCATTAAATTCCCAACTAGTTAATAAATAACGCTACCTGAATTATTTCATGTCATTATTTGTCATAGACTATCGTAGACCTTTATCATTTTAGAAAATTGTTAAATTGGTGCTGCTGACGAAATTTTAATAAAATAATAGTGACACCCTATAGGGGTCCTAATTATTATTATGTCTAAGAAAATTAATAGTTTCTTATATTAATCATTTCAGATATTACCTGATATGCCTCCCCGTGGAGCCGTTCTATGGAGGCTCTCCTCAGAAACCCCCTTGGCTGCATTACTACTTCGAAGAAATGACGCGCTATCGCCCTCGCAAACTCCCGTTCAACGACGTACAAATACACGAGCAGTTCAAGAAGTACTTTGGTACCCGGCGTGCTATCAAGTATAAGGTATGACGAACAAATACATGACCAGAAGTTCAGGAAGTAGTTTGGTACCTGGAGTGCTATCAAGTAGGTATGACGTACAAATACATGAGCAGAAGTACTGCGATCACTCAACGAGTGAGACTTATAACTGCATGTACGATGGGTCGACAGGGACATCTATGAACAGCTACAGTCTAAATAGGCCGAAAGTGAGTTGGTGGAGAAACCGGAGTACCCGGAAAAAACCACCGGACGTGGGCAGGATTTATTCCATCTTCCATTACGTTAAGGCAGAGGGAAGAAGCCAGCAGAATTCTTACTAAAGCTACCCAGTCCATAGATGCTCGATGTAGCCACTGAACTAGTGGAGGCAATTAAGGGTAAGTTCCTTGCCCAAGAGAGTTACAGAATCACAGGGAAAATGACACAAACATTTGCCGCGGCCCAGGCTTGAACCCTGGACCCCCGGCACTGTAGACGAGCACTCTACAACTGAGCTACTGAGCTACTGTATCAAGTATAGACTAAGGTAGCCTATGATGTACAAATACATTAGCAGTTCAAGAAGTACTTTGGTAGGCGGCGTGCTAGCAAGTATAACGTATGACATACAAATACATGAGCAAATTTAACAATGTTGTGTGAAATTTTGTACATATAAAGTATGCTGACATCGTGACATGCCTGGATTACCCAATCTCATTGGCATATGTGTCTGTGTTGTTTGCAGTGTTCAGTGATATCAGTGAAAATAATTTTTTGTTATGTCTGACTCAGTAGTGGGTCCGTGCATCCAAAAAACTGCAAAATAAATGTAAATGTGTTGTCTTATAGCACTGCAAAATATCATTTTCACTGCCGTCATGGTTATTACCAAAACAATAAGAATTTTGTTTTGATAATGTATGGGCATTAACAACTAAGAACTGCTAGGAAGTCGCTGTAAAGTGACACAGTTTTGTTTTCTTCCCAGACACCACACAATGGCCTCAAAGCATGTGCAGAGCGAGGTCTAGTGGGAATGTTTCAAGCATTAATTCGCAAAATCGCGCAATCACGCCTCGCAAAGTGTGACGAGCTAGGGCTAACATACATGCACTACGCCGCCATCAACAATTGCCCTCTCATCATTGCCTTGCTCCTCATCCAGTCCATGGATGTGAATATTCGTCGAGGACAGCATTTAACGCAGGGAGGTGAGCTGTTAGCAATTATGTTTAGAGTATTAACAAAATTTCATTTCAGCGTTTCATTTCTAAAGTGCCTAGATCTGTACAGTGTACATGTCATCCGCATCGATGCAAAACCACGTACCTCGATTTTGGTCAATTTTTTTAGATTGTTTTTCATTCGACCTTTCTTGATATTGTGTTAAAAGAGATGCCTTGCACAAGGACACCATAGACACAACTAACTAATAGATCGCAAAGTATGATATTATGTTTTCGGATGGACATTATGAATTATTATCTATCCTATATTTGTGAAAATTGTTACACATATGTATGGTCCTCAACATATTACGATAATATCAGGTGTAGTCCGTCGTGTAGAGTTTCAGGTGATTTTTGTGCTATGGTGCTTAACATACATGACTTGTACAGTCATTTTGTGTTATATTATGTACTGTTCAGTGTTTATCATTTGTAGCCACGAGGCAGGCAGGTAATGACTTGCTCGAGAGTGTGTTCCGCTACGATGTTTTCAGAACGTTCCACAAATCTGTCTACAAAGGTATCCATGTGTGTTGTTGGTGGCCTTCACTAAATGTACTGAGTACTAGATATTGTTCACTCTGGGAGTGGGTACTACGGGATAGTATCGTCCCGAAGCCGATCGTATCTCCCGACTAGAGGGGGATACGTTTGGCTGAGGGATGATGCTATCCCGTATCAACCTCCATAGTCCGTACTAAACAATGACGTATTTATCCCATCGTTCAACAGATATGCTTTGTAAAACAAAATTAGTATGCACTTGCCGGTGCAAATGATACTTTTCACACCCTGGTAAAATTATGAATGTGTGATTGTGTTTATTTTTTACATCATATCGCAATGGATTCTGGGAAAATTGTAGACACTGGTTCCAGTCTTCCAGATGACATTTTAGATGCGAATTTCACCGACGCTTTAAGCTGAAAAGCGATAAACACAAATTTGTTAGATTATGGCATAGACCTAAAGGAATTGTGACAACTTTTTCCACTTCGAGCTGTTTCCATTTTTCTGGAGTTTCTTGCAAAATTTTCACATGACGCGAGATTCAAAGGGGACTGAATTTCTAGTATTCATCCCTAACCTCATTTTCATTCCTGTATTTCGTGAGGAAATAATATACTTGTGAATAATTTCATCAGGTAGGATTAAACAATTAACTAAAAAAATTATAATTACACTACCTAAAGTAATATACTGTGAGAAATTTCCGAGCAATTCTGCAATTTCATTTGTGAAATTTCTTAAAAATGGGATAATATACTAAATTATTTTTGCTTGTTATGACTGATGGAATGCATGCCTGAGTCGCCACCGCACAAATAGACATACAAGTGAATAGTATAAGTAGAAATTTTTATACAGTCGCACTAACTTTTTATTTCTCAACGTTTCGCTCCCACATACTGAGAGCTTCATCTAGGAGTGACCCGTAGTTGTCATTCCAGACCTCTCCAAAGACCCGCAGAGATGAGGGGGCCACCAACTCAGTCACCTCCACGACCCCTTGCTGACCCGGATATCACGTGTTGTCATGACAACTGCGAGTGTGACTGTATAAAAATTAAATTTTATACTATGAACTCTGACAGTCTGATGTTCAAACGTGTTTACTCGTATGAGCGAATAAACTATGAATGAATCAATCTGTGTTGTTTAAAGTTGCATGATTACTGACACACACTGCATGTATATGTATAATCGTATATCACTGAGTATTATGTGCCTACTGTTTACTGTATAAATTATGTACTTATAGTCTTGTACAATAATGAATGATAATGATTTTTAAAATATGTTTTCATGTGTTTTATATGTTTTTCATATGTTTTATACCTTGAGTAATGTTGGCTTGTATGCAGTGGTGTAATAATGCCCGACTTGGTGTATTGTAATGTGACGTAAAAAATGGTTACAAAGGGAATTGATTTTCATAAAATGTTTTATTTTTTACTTGAAATCTGAAGTTTTTACAACCCTATACAGTATGCCCTCCTTTGGTACTACGTAGATTATTAGCCTCCCACATAACATGCGATGGTGTCCACAGGCCCCACTGCTCTCCACCTCGCTGCACGCACCGGCGCCATCGACGCGGTCTCGTGTCTCATCTCTAACTTTGCCAACATCTCGGTGTTGGACATTGACGGTTGGATGCCGATCCACCACGCCGCCCACTCCAACCAGATGCCTATCGTGAAACTGTTGATTCGTCGCTCGGCTGTCCTTATGGAGGCTGAAACCAATAACACGTGAGTAGGCGCTACAATCTGAAAAAGTAAACAAAAGTATAGTGTGACATTTATATGGCGCATTTTAGGACCTCACGATCCGCCAAATGTCGGTCTTACATCATGGCCATGAAATGGTAGACGTGAGTAAGGCATTGAACGAACTATGATCCCTTTACAGTGCAAATTGCAAATCAAGAGAGCTGTTGTGCAGCATTCAATAGGAGCAAGTGGAAATAAGAGGTGAAATGTGCTGTCTCGGAACGTTCAGCATATTTGTTGTTTTGTAGTACAATGTATATTTATAATAATTATGTACATGGCTTTACTTCCCGACCTATACACAACCTGTGTTTATGTACGATCAGTACCAATTTTACAGCCTTGGTAAACTGAGCCTAGGGAAATGTGCTCTCACCCACAGAACACCGAGAAATCACTCGGAATAATTTTGTGATAAAACACCGATCGCACAGTCCAAGATTCGAACACATGACCCTGGATACCAAATGAATCATAGTCCAACGTGTTAGCCGACTGAGCTATCCCCGCCCATAAGATTCTGATCATTGTGAGTACACGTGAGTACAATCTGTTCATTGATACTAGGCTTAAAACCCATTAAATCGGTATCTATTTTTCACGTATATTATTGTCCAAATTACGGATAACATCTTACTTTCGGTCACTTCACATGTGTATATGTGTTGGACATAGGTTGCAGTGCTAGCCACTTTGTAAAGTGTCAATGGACAATTTACAAGTCAAGTTGTATTTTAAGACGCAAAACTAGGACTAGTCTAAGTGTCATATACGACCTGATTGCTCCAGGGCAAAAATAATAATATTTTTGCCATATCTCCAACACCGAAGATGGTCGAGATTTTATCGCATTGGAACACATGCACAGGTTTTTATCACAATTCCCGTGCTGACGTTTACGATTTTGTGGCAGGCTGAAATCGACGCCCCTGCTGTTAGCCGCGAGTTCAGGCAGTCTCGGTGTGGTGAAGAGTCTTGTGTCTTGTTCAGATATCTGTGCTGCTGTTTTCTGACAGGCTGAAATCGACGCCACTGCTGCTAGACGCGAGTTCAGTGTGGTCAAGAGTTTCATCACGTCTGGTGCAGATATAACACATACAGATAATGATGGCATTGTTAGCCTCACATCCATGAGGGTTGTATTCTTCGAATATAACGTAAGTGACAGAAACACACTTTGCACACATTTGAAACATGATTGTACAGTGAAAGTGAGCGGTCAAAAACTACTTTTTTCAGTCTCTGTTACATTAATGGGAACCAAGTTTAATTGTAATTGTATCATCGGGTATATAACAATTTTTCTGTGTATTAATAACACTTGTGTTTTCACATCATTTAATTGCCATACATACAATTTCGAATCTCGTCAATACAAATCTCAATTCTAGAAACACATTCCTGAATTTCAGATGCACTATATTCACAGTAAATCTGGCAATCACCGCATAATGATACTTTAAATAATGTTTCTTCATAATATCACCTAACGGCCCGACGTACAAGAAAAGTTGAGGCCCTAATATAGACCCCCTGTTGTACGCCAGATCCTGTTGAGTAGAGACCACATCATCGACAGCGACAGAACACGAACGAACACGAAGATATGAAGACAACCAGGAAAGTACGTCACCTCGGAAGGTCAAGCAGTCTCACTGTCATAAACATGTCATTTACGATTTTATGACAGGCTGAAATCCACGCCGCTGTTGCTAGCCGCGAGTTCAGGGAGTCTCAGTGTAGTCAAGAGTCTCATGTCTTGTTCAGATATTTGTGCTGCTGTTTTATGACAGGCTGAAATCGACGCCACTGCTGCTAGCCGCGAGTTCAGGCAGTCTCAGTGTGGTCAAGAGTCTCATCACGTCTGGTGCAGATATAACACGTACAGACACAGACAATGATGGCATAGTTAGTCTCGCGGCCATGAGGTTCCACACAAACATACTCGAGTACCTCATACAGCTCAACCACCCCAAGGTGCCCATGTGGAAAATCCTTGTAGGTTCGTAAAATACCATTATTTGCATACCTTACTTTTTACTCCAGTACGTAACGTCTCTCTCCATCTAGTTCTGTCATGGGTGGCTTAAAAAAATAAGTAAGTGCATTTGGTATACCACACTTTCAGGTCTGTCCATGTTGCCATGGACATGTATCTTAAATGTGGATGGAAAGCCTGGAAAAAAACCCTGCAAGTAACGACCTCGAACCCACTCCACTCGATCGAAATGTGTATGCTCTAACCACTACACTGTGAGCTTACAAAGCATTGGGTAAGGTTAGCAGCACATCGGTGGTGATTTGGTGATGTGATCGGCCCATCATTGCAGTGGTGGTCGGCCAGGTTCATGGAGAATGGGGGGGGGGGTGATGTCAGCAGATCGCAGACTTGTGTGCCAGGTTAAAGAGGGTGACCAAAAGCACCAAGGCACAGTTTAAGACACTATCACATAACACAGGTTGACAATTAGTAGGTTAGCTTGTACGCCAAGGCAAGGGGCAGAGTTACCGTTACAGGTAGATTTTTTTCATATTCGATATTTCTTATGTGATTTTTGTGCCTGACAGCATTATTATGATATGGCATCATGTCTCAATGATGAGTTGCTGAGATAGGCTGGTTAAAGAATGGACGAGATTACCAGATACCAGATATTCTACTTTCAAATAAAGCACAAACTAGAAAATACCTCACTCTGGGGATTGTTTCACGTCAGCACAAACAAACACAAAAAATGGATACATGGTCATAATATTCGATTGCACACCTTTACATATAGATATCTTAGAAACCGTACATGAGATGATATGATATAAATGATCAAAATAAAGCTGAATACCTAGGCTATACAATAATAATTAATAACTAATATTGCAGTTAAAAGTGCATAAAATGTCTATTATACTGTACTTGTAACATTAAAAACCCATTGTGCCCCGGAAACCCCATTGTGCCCCGAAAACCCATTGTGCCCCGCCAGCTCCGGGTGACGTTATTAATATCATCTTTTGTCATCGCGAAGAGATGAACATGAACGCACTGTACTTTTTTTAGCTAATACAGTCTACACCAATTAATGTCAATCCTGATAATGTCAATTTTCTGTTAATATCAACTATTTCCTAAGTCCCAAATCATTCTTTACTAAAGTATAATAAAATATTCCTATTATTGTCAAGTTTTAATGTCAATTTCCTGTTAATGTCAACTTTTTGAAGCTGTCAATTCAAAATTATATCGCTTATCAACTTTTGGTCTAAAATGGGCTTTTCCCACCAAAAATGTCGCAAATATGTCGATATTGACGATATACAATGATAAATTACCAAATTTGCTCATAAACAGATAGAATTAACTAAAGTAGATAAAGTTGCTATACATCTTTCCAATGTATAACAATAATTGTATCTAAACCATTACTTACATGACATTTTATTAATTTATATAATATTCCTGTTAATGTTAATTTCCGGTTAATGTCAACAGGAATGCACTGTAGTCCTATGACACATGTACATACAGGAATGCTGCACCATCAAACCGAGAAGAAGCGAGAGAGTGCAGTGAAATGCATGGAGATTCTCTCTACTCTCCACGCAGAGTATTGGTTCTCAATTCTTAACGCAGGTATGTTCTTTAATTATCTACCTTTACAGGACGACTCACTTGTTTCCCGCTATAGTACTAGAACAATGGGTGACGGAAAATCAAGAAAAAATTCTTCATTTTTTTTCTTCGAAAATCTAAATTTAGTACAGAAATAGCCCACTGGTACACTTAGATTTGTAATTTCCCCCCTAAATTGCTCAATATGAGATTATATTTGGAGCAAAAACACCGGCCTAATTTGGTGGCCATCAAAACTTCGACCATGTTTGCATGCTTATTTAAATTGTCCAGAGCCATTTCGCCCAAATGAAAAACCCATGACAAGCGTCTATCAATTCCTGATACAAATTGTGGGTTTTTTTGCCGCGTGAAGAATACATTTCCTAGTCTTCGTTTACCAATGAGAACTAGTTTGCACCGATTATCCCCTTTACTACGAATGACCATATAAGGTCATTCTGACCGACAGAAATGTTACTGTCTACCAAAATTCATTTCCTCTAGAAAATACGATACTATACTGGTCAGAAAAAGAAATGTGCCACCCATATAAAACATAATATTGACCCGTATATATATGCTTGAAACACTATGGAAGACCGTACTGTGTGTTCGCCAAAATCATGACGTCATAAAAACAAGACATTAAAAATAAGTGACTGTCACTCATCCCTGTAATTTTTGTCATCAATGAGATAAAATGTTACCCACAGATTCTACGCACTGTCATTCTTGGCGTATCTCATTCTGTAACATTTATCCTCGTCAGACTGGCAATATCTATTGATCGATGAACACCCATATCTTTAACAGGAGGTGTGGCAGCGATAGTGGAGATGATGGGACGGGACAGCTCAGAGCTACAAACTGTTGCCGCGTCCGTCCTGTGTAACATCTCAGAACAACACGATGTGCGTCTGGCGTGCAGCGACGCCAACGCTCATGACATCATCATCAAACTCCTCGACTCACCGATTGTTGAGATCCAATCACGGGCGGCCATCATCCTCTCTGATATGGCGTGTGTGGACGGCAACCAGGAAGTCGTCGCCGATAACGGTAAGTCGTGACACAATTTATACTGACCATTATCGTCTCAGATATGGCGTGTGTCGATGGCAACCAGGAAGTCGTTGCTGATAACGGTGTACCGGTAAGTCGTGGCGCAGTTACTGACCATTATCCTCTCTGATAAGTCGTCGCTGATAACGGTAAGTCGTGACGCTTTTACTGATTTCTTTAGTTTTATGAATTTGTTTTCGACGTGTGTACTTAGCGTAGGTAATTTACACTTCGGGTGAATCATTGCGGACAAGGGTAAGTCGTGACGCAGTTCCTGATTTCTGATCTTATTCTTTATTTTTTCTTATTCTTATGAATTTGTTCTCAAGACATCTACAGTAATTTCTAAGATATTTACTCACTTATGTATGCCCCATTTTCAGGCAAGTGAATTTCACTTATTTCAACGCCTTATATGGTTTTCAACATCACGTCATAAATATTTTAAATACAATTTTGAAAAAGTACCCAAATTGTACTACCATGTACACTTGATTTTTAACATAGTACTTGCAACATTTAATCAATACAATGGCCATGGACAATCTTATTGATCAATTATGATGAAATCAAAATTCATAATTTTTACTTTCGAAAGGTAATTTCACATGATTGAACGCCATGGCAATATTGAGAATTTAGACCCGATGAATTAAATATCCGAGAAATTACCGTACTTAGTATATGTAATTTACAACCCTGGTGAATCGCGTTGGACCGAATAAGTGTTCAAGACTTGCGAATTACGGACCCCATGTCTCAAATGACTTGACCATAAAATATCAGCTCATAATGATGTAATAGATTTGTAAATAATTTCTCCTCGATTCTATAGTGATCATACATTGTATA
>WNLI01038896.1:0-18076 GCA_025802215.1 Wirenia argentea
CTTGGCACTATGGTTCTCAAGAGATCAGAGAGTGCACGCCTTTAAATGATTGTGGCAAGGGAAACTACTCCGTCGATAATTTTACTTCCTGCTTTTACGCTTGTCAATTTTTCACCAAAAATATTTTAAAACAGTTAGTTTTAATCAGTAATAAGAAGAGAAACACAGACGCAAATGATTGTTCCAAAGATTTATTGAGGTAAAATAATAGAACACAAACTAATTATTTATTTACAGCTTTTATTGGAAACAAAGGCAGACAAAATACAGTAAAATCGTACACAGTAGGTCTATGATTATGACATGAAATAACATTACTAGGCTACTGTAACCAGCGCGGGAGGAAACGGAGCACAGCGGTGCTCCGGAGCACCGCGCGCCGATTCATATAATAAAAGACGACTTGGTCATAATTGCTACATTTCTGTAGAAATTTAATATGCCGGTTTGCATAGACTCCTAGCGGTTTCTTTTCAGCGAATAAGTTTGCTTCGTCATCTATTCAAACAAATAGCATCACTTGGAAGACAAATGTAGGTAATTTTGAGGTACGTAAATTCACAGCAATGAATTTCGCAGTAGGGTAAAATGACCCGGTAGATACTGTTCCTCAGGTAATTTTGCCGTAATAGTTGTTTCCGCAAAAAATTGTAAATTTAAAAAAAATGTACTGTAATGTACTATGTAATTGATTTTTTCATAGCCGATCGATCCATCGGTCGATTATCGCTGATCGATTCATCATCAGTCGATTCATTATCTGTTCATTCATCGGTCGATTACATTTTCAAAGGCTGCTAGCCATATCGTGCTAGCCCCAAGCTATGCAAATTGTGTGAGTACACACTGAGTGCATGGTGTGTCATGTATAAGACCTCCCGTTTCGGTTTGATCTCGTATAAAGGGACGCTATCTCCGGTAGCCAATTATGGCAAAATTATATACGGCGAAATTACCGGCATGGGCATCATTACTGAAGCAAAATTATGTGTGACGAAATTACCTACATCGAAATTACCTATGGCAAACTTACCTGCGGCGAAATAACCTACGCACACCTTGGAAGACACAAATTCAGTCCAATTTCCAAACCACAAAATTTCAACACGCCGTACACGCAGTCCCATCCTCCATTTCCGTCTGAACCTCGGTAAATGTTTCCAAAAATTCAGAATCCGGCTCGAAATCCGAAACATCCATTTTTGATTCCGATTTCCCACTTTTTGTCACAGTATTTGATTTTTCCGGGTCTTTGTCAAAGGTTTTGGCTTCAAATTTGTGGCCGATAACCGTCCATTTTGTGTTTGGGTCAAATCTGAACGGAATGTATCCGTCGATGTTACTTCCTATGACTATTGGAGTGTCTTCTGTGGGCAAAAGATGTAAGCCTGATTAATTATGATGGACTGGTGCAATTACTACATATTGGACTTTTAGTGATATATTATGTCCGTGGTTCAAATCCAACCACATCGAAGAACAACAAACTATTCTTATAATACTCTTTTATGATGTGTCTTTATTGTGGTTTTAGACAAAACATCTTACATGGCTATTTTGGCAGAAATGGGCATAATCATAGATGGAGTGTGTATTGCTTTGGATGCAAGGTATGCTAATGCATGTAGCAGTGAATTCCCTATATAATGGATCCCAAAGATTGTTAAAGTTAAATATGTACATTGTACAACCTATACATGGGAGCATATAATTATTGGATATGTTATTGGATATGTCATTGGGCAATGAAAGCGTTAGGTAATGTGGCCAGGGAACAGTAGGCCTAGAGTTAAATGTAACTCCATCACAGCCAGCCATGACGCAGTACAAGCTTATCCGGTTATTGTAGTTCCAAGTAGAAAATCGTAGCTGAACTACACCCCATGGACAGGACACACAAGTCTATCGTAGGTTGCATGAAGCAAAGTTTACCCAATTTTAATTTCTGTGTAAATAGACGGCACATGCGGGGATTGAACCCACCACTGTCACCTAGGATCGTGGTCGGTTTACCAGCATGCCAGCGACTTACACCATTTGGCCACCACGACCCATAGCCAGGTTACAATTTATATATTATATGCAACTCCTTCAGTAGACTAAACTGTATTATAATCTAAAAACTACATACCAAAAAGTAGCTCAACAGAGTCCAACTGGAAGGCATTTTGTACAGCATCAAGTTTGAGGCGTCCCCTGTCCAGGAGGAAAGTTTTCTTGATGACATTCCCTTGGGTGGTGGTGTGGGCCATGTGGACTACTTCTGTGGATGGAAAGGGTTAATAAATTTATACAAAATTTCACAATGAGAGCGGTTATAGGAATGACACTGCCTGGAGAATCAGTAGATAAAGTCTGGGTTCTTTATCTTTTTGTGTTCTATGAGTGAGAGCCAACTGGGAGGCATTTTGTACAGCATCAAGTTTAAGGCGTCCCCTGTCCAGTAGGAAGGTTTTCTTGATCACATTTCCTTGAGTGGTCGTGTGGGCCATGTGGACAACTTCTGCGTAAATAATGTATATTTGGATAAAATTAACAACATAGAATGTAAATGGACATTAGTATAGTCTTCGTGGGAGTTTTGACTGAGAGTCACATCAACACATCTGGTTCAAGGACGAGGGCGACCAACTGTACCAACGATCTCGCCAGTTGATGTGTTATATCCATCGGAAGCAACACCTTTGGAACACATCAAGCTTGTATACAGTCTGGGACTTCACTGTTAATGCATTAGCTGCAATTCAGTGCCCTAAGTAGCAAAGACCCTCCACCCGCACGGGCCGCACCACCTCGGCTCCGCTCCGTAAGAAGAATTTGCTGATACTGTACGGTTGCGTGGTTCAATTCCCACTGCTAGAATTTAGGCAATAAATTAAAGGTAAACTGTAGTTCACAGTAACTGCTCATATGTGACGGGCCAATGGAATGGTCCGTCATTCGCCCGATGAAAACCACTCGAGGTGGTTGAAGCATAGCGACGAGACACATGTTATCGTATACAGTAAGTCCAGTATCAAGTTTATTATGTAGTTCAATCTATATTTATTACTGTGTAGGCTATACTATATTGTAGCCTATGCCTATATTCACTAACCTGGCGTAAGGGAAGTCTGGTATGACGATAAATATACACATGGTGTGTCCTCTACCAGCCTGCAATAATACATAATGGATTGGTTATCATATGACATGACATTGTGAATACATCATCATCAACCGCAGGATCACATAGGGCCATAGCCCATCAAGTTGCTCATAGATATATGGCCATGACTCGCCGGTGCCAAGTTGCCCGATTGGCAGCTGTTATTGCTGCACCCCCATAGAATAGTTTATGCAGTTCTGTAATCGGTAGATCCCTCAGGGTCATGTCAACCCATCTGGTTTAAGGACTGCAGTACGGGCAAGACCGGTCCAGTCCAGGATCCACCTATATGCAAACATCCCTCACTCATTCCCAACATGTGTCATTGCCAGCGAAGTTGATCTCCAGACTCGGAGATAATTGTATTAGAGAGACAAATCAAACCATGTGGAAATATGTAGAGTGATCCTGGATAAAAGTTCACCCATACATCACTGGACAAAGGCCTATTACCAAGTAAAGAAAAAAGTAAAAGTTTGCTGCTTAAATACCATAAGGTACTGTATTACCAGTCGCACACACCTCGGTTTAATGTCTCATGCGAATGACGATTTGTGTGTGCACAACAAATAATTTGCACTGGTCGAGATTCGAACCCATGACATTAGGATTACAAATCCAACTGACCTATACTGATATACTAGGCTAGTGATTTAGTGTGTACAAATAATCTTACTTTGTAAGTCTGTCTATTCTGTCCTTCAAGTCTTCTATTTGATCTTGCTGCAATGATATATTATTAATAGATTACAACAAATTATACACTGGTACTAGAAAATGGGTTCATATGGACTGGTATGATAATATGACGAGTGCATTCTTGATATATGCTAAAGTTTTTTGGGGTGGCTAAACAGCCCAAGACATTTATGATCTGGTTTCCTGATAAATTGATCATGATCCATGAGTTCAAATTCAATTCCTGTATGCGTCATAATTCAGAAATTAAAATTATAGGGATCCGTTCAGTATTCACTATTCGTCCAGTTGTAAATTAATAAACTAATTTCATGATGAGCTCCAAAATGGATGCCTTGTCACTCTGGAGATGTTTGTAGGATCCTTGCACAAGGAAGTAAAACGGATCCATTTGGAATCTATATGGATACGACGCGAGGGGCCTACCATGAACAGAGATGAAGGGGGCTATGATCTGTCGCGTGTGGACGTTTTGATTCTCTCCAAGGAAATTCCATAAGATGCGTGGCAAACGTCAAACTACCGCGCATGCCCAGCTAATGCCCGGACTGGCATTAGCTCCAAGTTGTAAATAGTGCCAATGAATACTAGTATATCATGACATTTATACTATATCATGATGTATATATAGATGCAATTTCTTGAAGCAGGAATAATTATAAACTACTGTAGTTTCAAAATGCATCTCTATTGCCTCAGTCTACCATTCTACGCCAATTGTATATTGTGGATAGAAAAGCTCGAGCGGTCACCAGTTCGAATTCTGTACAAAACACGGATTTTTCCCCTAGCTTTGAAACCCGCATTTGCAAGATTCTTGCATGGAAACATAGACCGATTATGATGGGCGGCTTAACAATTTTGGTCTGTGTGCACTACGCACATATCTGTGTATAAAATGAAACTGAAACGTACCTTTAAAATTATACAACTCACCTGATTTCTAAGATAGGATTCCTCCAAATCCTCTGAACCAATCACATTTGAGTTAACATCGGACGCCACTGAATGACTTTCTGTTAGTGTATCCTGCTTTTTCATTCGCTGACAAGTTTGATTGCTTAGCTTTTTATCTACACAATCTTTTATCGTATCTGCGGCATCAACGTTACTTTGTCGTTCCATTTTATTTACATTTCTATTTACATCGAAACTATGTACACCAGTTTTCACATGAACCAACTCTTGTTCTAACCCTGAATGATCGTTTAATTTCTCTAGATTATTTTTTGCAAAATTCGGTGGGTGATCAGAAAAATCAACGGTTGACGTTTCGAGATCAGTACTAGACCCAGAACTATCCTCATCTGATGCGAGCTTTTTCTTCCGACTTGGCGCGACGGGATCGGTTCGTGTTATAATCGCGTGTCCATATTCCGAACTCCGTTTGGGATTATTCCGGATCATTTTATGATCGGACGCTCGGATTTTCGTTAACGTAGATCTCCGATCGTCCAACTTATCCGCAATATCCTCTAAACTATAAGATAAATATTCGTCTTTATCCGACGACGACACATTTCCGACATTATCCGCATCTTTCGTACCTTGAATCCGGCTTTCCGAATCGTCAATTTCTGTGTCTTTTCGCCGATAACCTAACGTCACAATTCCTGAATCGACCGATCGAATCGCCGACGGTATATCATACTCTGACATCGTCGAACGATGCGACGAACCCTCAGACGACCAACTCTCAAAACTGCGATCCATATCTGGACTTTTAACGTCATTTAAACGTGGCGGACTTACCTCCGCGTCCATTTGTTGGTTATTAAACAATTGCGGTTGATTTGGTGTCCGGGAAGTCATTTGTAGGACTTTCACACTCTCGTGAGATAAATCATGTGCAATCGATTGTGAGCGTCCTTTTAAGCTAATACCACCTTTAGCCAGCGAATCTACAGAGTAACTTTTCGGTATAGGTTTAGAAACGTTTCTTTTATCGTCCTTTTTAATGTTTTTATCTTTGGTGTATGTATCCGCGCTTATGTTGTTATTACTATCATTGTATTTATCCGTTACGTTTTGCGTCTTTTTAACCATGATGTGTTGGGAAGGTGATTTTGTGTTAACCGGTTGGATGATTGGTGTTTTGTAGTCACTTTTGATGAAACTGGCGCTGCGAATTTTACGCGATGTCGCCTCGGTGTAAGCCGGTCCAGGGCTTGGTGTGCGGAGTGCTCTCCCTTGTAGTGAGGCGTCCCGACGTCGAGTGACACTTTTCCGTCTCGCGTCTTCGGTTTCTGTTGATAACATATATGTATTAATATGTACTTGGTGATATTATTGTGCGCTCATGGTGTAATGGCTATCACGCCGGTTCCTGTCAATGATCAAGCGATGGGCACTTCGGCTGCGGGTTCGCACCTAGGCTGCAACCATTCATGGAATTTTTCCCGGGCGCGCAAACCCGCATTTGCGAGATTCCTGCATGGCAACATGGACATATTCTGAACGTGCGGTATATAAATGCACACATTTATTTATTTATTATCACACATGTGAGCAGGCAGTTCCATGGCCGAGGAGCCTAGTTAATGGGGATGCATTATGTACGCGAATCTTTAGTTTTTCCAGCATTAGTTTTAGAATCGGTATCTAGAATACTCTGAAGCCGAGTGTTTTAGTTGTCGATTCGGAGGACAAGATAAGAGCTTTTTAAAAAATGAAGCAATACATCAATTTGATGTATCATGGCATAGGCCTTAATGGTCCCATTTCAATACTGACCTACATTTGTTTCAGTGTATGTTTTATTAATGTGTTATTGATTACATTGTCACCATGTATAGTAGTTTGCCCTGTTTTTTGTCTGGCATTTGGAAATGTCTTCAGGGTTTGTAGTATGGATGGGTATGGACATCTACCATCTAAGCTGTGCTGATATCGATGTGATCTAACAGATTATCACTTTTGAGGCAATAGCTTGTCTTTAGTTTGGTTATGGTTTGGGATTGGCAATGACATTGTTTTATGGGCGTGTCATCAGTGTGTTCTGATAAGCCAATCTTGATGTGTTTTCTCATTGTATTATTCATATTATATTGTTGTTATGATCAATTGTTATGGTTATTGTTGTATTGGAATGATCAGGTCCAGATAATATTGAGATGTTGTGAGTCGTCATTAATTTGTATTATTTTGGCTAGCATATATCCATCTATAGGCTATGTCAACTCACTCAGCATATGCATCGGTGCTGCCACACTTCAAGTAATCTGGGGGAGTCTGGTCTTTGCTGTTGCAGCATGTGACTGGGGGTATCATTTTTTGTGTATCAATATTAATATACAGTAATAGTTCAATAGTAGTAAGTGTAGAAAACAGTCAGTAGACAAACACGGTGTTGTAATTTTGTTAAACAACTTTTTAAATCAATTATAGAAAAGATTGAAAGCATGGCATTTGATAAAGACATGTTCCATGACAAAATAGATACTGCCACTTTCCAATATAAAATAATGTACCTATTGGATAGTAGAACTGACAGTAGGCCTAGCAGTTTATGCATATTTAGACATAATATTATTATGCTTATTAAACTATACACTGTCTAATGTTGGGTTATATATGGCTGATGTTAGTGTCAGGAAACATTCCCTTTATTTTTTAATATTTTTTATATTTTTATTTGTTAAGTGGTTTGCATGTATATATAGTAAGACTATCGTTTATGTTTATGTTTGTAAACTCATATACAAGGCGACAGTCTCTAATATAAGACTTACATGGTGTGTTGCATATCCTGCAGGTAAACGAGCAGTTGTGTCTACATACGTGTGGATCAATTATGTCACACCTGTCGATGTTGTCATGGCAGGTCTCTGTCAACAGAACCGTACAATATTAACGGTAACAACATAATCCACACACAAAATCACCAACAATAGCAATAACAGCAACAACATCAACAACAATAGTAAAATAACACCTACAGTCTACAACATCAACACCAGTATCAATCACAACAACAAATATAACAAACCAGAACAGTAAATACTAGACTACTAGTACAACAAAAAACAATATCAACTTCACAAACGACAAAAACATAAACAACAGCCACAGCAATCAAACAAGAATAAACAAAAAACAACAACAACAACGATGATAACAAATAACAGCCACAAAGGTAGAGACAATTTGAATATTCCATTTGTTTTTTATCAAGTGATCATAAACAATTTTCAAACGTACATCACACCATGCATACCACATGTCAGCATATCCACAGTGGTTTGAGACTTTTCGGACTATGCACATTACAACCATTATTCAGATCACCTAAACAACACAGATGTTCAAAAAAATCCACGACCATAAACTAAAAGTCATGGAAGATGGAAACATCCTGCCCACCTCTGGTAGTTTTCTCCGCATCAGGTTATTCGTTTTTCCCACTGCACTGTGATAACTGACTTTCGCTCATACATGTGTATGCATTGGACATAGGTTGCTGTGTCATTGGGGTAGCACTCCCTTGAAAAGTTTAAATGAGTCGCACTTACACATGCCACACTGGGATGTGATTCTATTCCACTAAGGAATAAAATTATGTGATATTATTATTATTAAAACTTATATTACCTGTTGGTTTCTTGCAAATGTTTTGTGTTGCTGACAAAACAACTGCAAATTCAGGTACTTTTCCAGTTGACGCGACATTTGGTTTCACTGAGAGTGTCACGTATTCGTTTTTGTGGAATTTGTTCCTTGATATGGAGGAACCATGAACGTGTATATAACACAGATCAACTGTGGGTAAAATTACAGTGGGAATGGATTAATATCAATGATAGTATCATTTCTGTGTAGTTATATTACAATAACAAAACTGTTATGAACTGTTATACAGGCCTACCCACATATTTTGAACACGGGTATGTCGATGGTCCGCTTTTGTCGACGTAATGAACAAAGTCCCACATTAATCTTATTATAATTAACTATGTCAAATTCAATCATGTATCTCGACATCGTCAGTGTCGACATTCCAGCTATCTTGACAACGTTATTGAAGCCCAATATATTAAACTGCATGTTAAATTGACCGTTTATGCTGACAAAAGAAATATCTGAAGTGAAATTTAAGATATTACCCATTATGCCTATACTTACTTTTATTTTTGGTAATTTACATACCTACTTATTTACAATAGATCCTTACTCGCTTACAAAGTGATATATATATCTAAGGTGCAGACTGAATTGGACTAATTGTGAGTTTGATATCACGTTTGAATCAGCCAGAGAGTTATATGCTGTTATTCTTAGAGTTATAAAATGTCGCTGGACCAAGCTATATCCAGTGACCAGCACTATACCAACACAAGAGACATTGTAAACCTGTGGTAAAATACTTGCATAACTGACTGACTGCATAGCTACTGACTACTCACATGTAAACATAGGCCCTGTCTGCTCTTCTGTCACAGCCAGCCAATCACATGGTACCGTCGTCTGTCTCGGATCCAGCTGGATCAACAGTCTAGTCTCATTACCCGGGAGGTGGATCTGGATCTCACAGCCTTGTCGGAAGGCCTTGGGGGAGGTGGTGATGTTGAGGAAAGTGGTGCGTGGTGTGAGGGTGAGATCGGTGGTGTCTGTGGCGCATAAGTCACCCAGATTGTAGCTCACCACACCTAGCGCTTGAGCCACTGTCAGAACAAATTATGTATGGTGGTGGTTGGAATACAGTCTACTCTACTTAATATCACTCCTGACTATTGTAAAGTTTTTCTTGTTATTATCGACTATGTCCGAAATCTGAAATCATTTTTTTTTACTATAATAGTATATTTTCATTACTTTGTTTGTACACTACAGCTACATACAAATACGCCTAGAGGATTACTCATGTGTAATTTTATAGCTGTGCTGTGAGTTGATTTAGAGAAAAACAAGAACAAAATGTACCCCGGAAACGATCAATCAAAAGACCGGCTCCATCATAACAGTTATGTAGTAGCCTACAAAGCTGTCGTCTCCTAAATTTGGAAATCCTTAGTGAGAAAACATTTTGGCATGCAACATATAACATTATATTACTGTAGTTGCAGTACCACTCTAACATGCATGATACAGCATTGAGTAACATGGTACACTTTTATTTTGATATATAAATATGGATCACTTACCATAGACTAGATGCACTATCCCAATACCCATCGACAACATCGTGATCAACATTTTTGTGTTTTAAATCGGTTGTATTTAACGCCGTATTAGTTCTATCCTCCTCCGAGTCATCATGGAACTTCAACAACCACAGATTTTAGTTCACCTCTGTTGATGCTAGATGCTATATGAGTATTACTATATTAAATACATCTGTAAATTCAGACAGCATCGACAGTTATCAGAAACATACACACTGTCAAAAGTAATTTTCTTACTTATCAGTTTTCTTACATATTTCTTAAAGTACAGTAAGAAAATATTTTCTTAAAATGAGAAATAAAATATTTTCTAGGGAGTGACGTAAGAACTTAGAAGGATGAAATCGTGATTCTTGATTTAAGAAATGAAAATTATTAATAAAAGAAATTGTTTTTCTTAAAATGAGATTTGCATTTTCGACTTTCTTACGTCACTCCCTAGAAAATATTGTATTTGTCGTATTAAGGAAATATGTTCTCAAACGAGTAAGAAACCATGTAAGAAAATAAATAAAATATTTTGGTAGTGCACAACCATTCCTACATCACATATCCGCCATATCTACACCCTGTCTGTATGACCGTATCTACGCAGAGAACACACCTATGCCAAAAGTAACTCAGCACATTAGCTGACCTAAACCAATCGAGCATAATATCATCATAAATGGAAACATATTACTTATAGTGGTGTTAGAGCCCTGGCGGAGATGTCGATTATATATTTTACATCTGACATGGCAATTAGTGAAACTGCAATAATGGATTTTTTTAAACTGTGGATTATAGTTTAAACATTTTTTCAAATGATTACTATAGCGAGAATAAGTACATCATCAAGTATAACTTATATGTTATTCTTCATGACACTAACGCACGCCATAGCAATTGATAATTTTAATGATTTTAGTATAAATGTGCATAAGTTGACGAACATGTAATATATGGTAAAGATTCGTACTCCAGATTTCACTGAGCATACTCTCTCTCTCTTGGTCAGGTGGCGCCAATCTGCGCTGCTGTGGTCCCCACGAAAGCACGCCACACTTCACGATCTTCTGCCCACCGCGTTACAGTCTCCATTTTCTGTCCCACCATTGTTTGAAATCTTTCAGCCACGATGTTGCTGGTCTACCTCTGTACATTTCCCTTCAGTCATTCCTTGAATGATGGTTTTCTCGATGCAATTGTTATCGCGCATTTTATGTCCAAAAAATTGTAATTTACGGGGGGCAATTTGATTTTGAAGTGTTAATTTTGTTCCAATTTTTTCTAGCACCCATTTGTTCGTTTGTCCACGATATTCTTAGAAGCCGACGATAACGCCACATTTCAAAAGCATCAATCTTTTTGACTCGCATCTGTACAAAGCTATTGCAAATGATGTGGCTCGTAGCTTTAAAAAATTCAATCCTCAATGTACATACAGTACATTGTATAAAAACTGCTTACATGTCTTTCATTGCACGTATGGAAAGATTTTATTGTAGTTTGGTGCTATTATAAGATGTTGGTCCTTTGTTGAAGATAAGTTTTGGTGAAGTGGTCTCAAAGAAAAACTGTCATAAAACTCTTTTTTGATCAACTGCCCTCTGTCACCCAGTTTCAGTTTTGATATTTGCCATCCAGTCTCATTTATTGGTCTCGATCAGCTGACCGTTTTTTCGCCTAACATTAACAATGCTGTATGTTGTGAGATAGTGTAGGCCTACATTGTACAATGATTAAAGAGGCTACACTCATGTGTAAAAGTAACGATCTGACTGATAAGGATACATAATTTGTTTATACATGAATAAACATGATGCACAATAATTGTATTTATAAAAAAATTATTTCACATTTTTAATACACATCTAAAACTATATATTTTCAACAATTTGAAAAAAACGTACTTTTCTGTCTCTAAGCACATGTCAAATCTCACAAGGTCAAGATCATTTCATAAATGGTTCTGTTGTAGTTAAATATAGGGTAGTAGCAAATTGCTAACATGAAAAAATTGCTAGTAGCTCAGGTTCAGTGTCACAGAAAACTTGGACTGTCAGTTTGTCCTGAGTTATTGGACTTCCGCGTGGTAAGGAATTCACATGAACTAGTTCAAGGTTTTGAATTTGGCGACTGAGTCGCCTCTGTACAAATATTCTACTAACTTCCCTCTGTTAACATCCGGCTCAAGTTTCCCAATCAATTAACTTTTCGTCACGTACTTTACTTGTGTATTGTGTTCGATGTAGGTTGCAGCCCAAGCCACAGGTACCCCATTAGGGTTTGGCCCCTTGAAATGAGTGCCACATCGAGATGTGGTCATACACCATTGATACAATCATCATCATCATCTTTCTCCCACACACTGCAGGGTCAGCCGCTCGGATTTTTCGTCGCCAGGTGATTCGATCGAGTGCATCGTTTTGATTTGATCCAATGTTATTCAAGTCTCTTTTATAAATAACCATCACCCCTTTATGTGAGGTATGTATAACAGATATGCACGAACCTTGATAGTCTGACTTTTTGAAGGAACATGCCGACAGATAGGATTTGCGCCGGACAGCCGCAAGTTCATCAGGTGAGGGTGGGTTGTTGAGGACGATACGGGGGGCTAGGGCGGGGCTGGAGTGGCGGCGTCGGTTGCCTTGGGGAACCTCGTGTGTGTCTGAAACGGCGAAGGATGGCTATGTATGGTCGTATGTCAGGTTTATGTACAGCACCATGTATGGTTGTGTGAAATATTTACGTAGTGTGTACAGTATGGTTATACGGAACGCTTAAGTTGTGTGTGTCAATCATGGGGTTACAGGATGACATATTATATCACTTAACGGTTCATATTATTCGATGCGAAGCCGATTGAAATCTGATAACCTGAGGTGATAATGTGCTACATTTGTCTAAACAGGACTATACACGGAAAATCCTACATCGAAAAGTACACTGCGCTTGGGCGTTATTGTAGCCTAATCTGAAGATGAATACGATAGTAGGACGTAGACCTTGACGCAAAAAAGTCATCAATATAATATATACGATATAGACTTGTATATAATTATCTAATTTGTCATTTGGGTAAATATAAATTATTCCGATGCTACTTACATGTATATAGTTAGCCTACATATACTGTAGTTATATATGAATTTCGTGTGTCTAGATATAAGATATCTTACCTGTAGCCTTTGACGAGTCAAACGAGCCGGTAGGACGCAGTCTGGGGTCTTCAGGTGTAGGAGGATCGTTGTCCCTGTCACCCCGCCAAGGCGAGTAGCGGTTGCTCATGTCCGGACCGATCTCCTCATACTCGCTAGGCTCAGACTTCCCTCCATTGCAGCAGCAGCCGCAACATATGGCGCAACAACTTCCGTACAATCTCGCGAGATATGAGCGCAACATCTGCGCGTAGGTCTATGCCCTCTTAAGCCGAGTTATATAAACAGAGAGGGATTTAATATAATATTATATCGCTATAGGCCTAGTCTATTTGTATTAGAAGTTTAGAGCTGCAGCTACTATAGGCATACTGTATATAGTGAAACTCTGAATTTTAATATACGATTGTTAACTTGTTATTCTAAGCAAATGGACTGAAAAGTAAACCGATCGAAACTTCAACGCTACGATTACGGTACTATTTATTATTACCGGTAATATTAAACCATAAAATGCTGGCGATACCTAATATATGAGTACGAGTATAGGCTACGTATATTGCATTATAGAGTGTGTCGTTTATAGCAATCTGTCCACTAACAGCGGACATTATATTGATTTACGTTTCGTCCACGAAATCAATATTCTATTCAAAATTGAGATGCTGGCCAGTGATAAGAAGCATAACTTACACTAGGCCCTATACGCTTATAATACCTTATATATGTTACAGGCGTATTGTCAAATCAGGCTTATAGCCAAATTTCATCTACACCATGTATTATTATGGTGAAAAACCCCTATCTGTATTTAATTGTATAAATATGTTTTGTTAGTTTATGATTCATAAATGACTTTCCTTTTCAAAAATGTTTCACTTATTATTCTACCTACATGATAATATCATGTAATAAGTCTACATTTAAATGACAAAATCGGTGGATCGTAACTCTTTTTATGTCTACCACCAATGATGTTGTATGGTTAGAATATTCACAAATACATTTTTCAAAAGCCACTTCATTTATGAATCATAAAATAACACAGTTTGGAAAAAAATTCTGAAGGTATTGTTTATTAGCCACAATACAACATGATATAATGACGAAATTTGACAATAAGACTAGACTTTTAGCAAAAGGACTGATTTGGCAATAAGACTGTAACATATTATACGTCTTTGGCAATCAATGAGTTAAACAACGCAAATGTTGATATCTCCCGGACATATTCTAAGACATGACTGTATCGAGAAAGATCTGTGCGAAGGGAAAGTGGAGGGAAAACGAGGAAGAGGTCAGGAAGACCAATAATGATGTGGGCCGACAACATACGAGAATGGACAGGAATGACGCTCAGTCAGTGTGCACGAAAACATGCGGAACAAAACGCGCAACTGAACAACCTAACGACGGAGAATGCCGCGCTCAAATCGGATATTGCAGGGCTGAAATCTCAATTTCAGTGCGATCTCTATAACATGGAAAACCGCCTTAAGGTATGTAAGTCATACAATAAATACTTAGGCATACACTGCACTGATGGGGTTATTTATACAGGAATATGAGAGTCATGTTAGGTCATCGTTCATATCTTCAGTCACATGGGAAGTCAACGTGAAAACCCCTATAGACGCATAAAATCAACGGCCCTCAACAAGTATAGGCTAACACCTACTCGTAGTTGAAGTATAGCGAGTGACCAATGCATTTGATGTAGGCCAATTTCAAACACTGAACTTGAACTTTTAAATTCGACATCAACACCATTACATGAGTTGTTGCTGATTAGGCCTGCTGACTTCGAAGCGGAGAGTATAGACCCATAACTACCGTCGTTTATATGCTGTACCATTGTATTGATTACATGTAGTCGGTATTTAGGGTTGTTTCTAGTTCACTAGGCTATACGTCCGGTAGGGTTGAAACCAACGTAGCATCATCTGTAGGCAGAACCCACTTCTATGCCTATGCTAGCCATGCTGAATTTTTGTGTTTTTGAATCGGAGCATAGTTAGAATGTGTTGCACTTATAGTCTTATATACTGCAGGAGTGGACCCTACATGTGAAGACAGGGATGGTGTCTTATGCGTGGACAAGGCATGACGTCAGTGTAACGGTGGTGATGGACCTGGCAGCTAAACCTGTCACTATACCACATTACCTAGTCGGCAGAGACGGAACCAGTGGTCGTTTCACATTCAAAACGAAATATCTCGGAAAACTGAAGTACTTCATCTTGTCCATCGATTCCACAGATGGATGGTATGGCAATGTGAGTATGACTATAATAGTGTTACGTGTGTGTATATGATAGACAGTAAGTAATAATACAAGTCATCACCATTAGTGTTCTGACAGGTTTACCATGTTCTTAGTCACACGTACCTTCTTTTGTCATCCTTCTCGGTCTGGTGCCCTTTCTTTCACCGTTTCACCGATGCTATCTAACTTGTTCATCTGTCGGCAACGCATTATATATTCGTTTCTCATCTACCCATCATTCGATGATATTATATTATGTTGCATCATGTCGTCATACCTCAGTAGTCAGTATCATACTATAAATATCATGATATAAGTTTTTTGAGTATCACATCTGCACCATTAACATGACGGAGCATCACATGCTGGCGAGAATAGAACCACTGTGCCAAATTGATCGATCACTGACTCGAATGATGCGGCTTGTTGCCGCTTACTTGGTGGATTACCATATATCGTTAAACGTATATGACCCCGTTGCAACTCGAGCCTAAGTTAGGTACACCGGGTCTTTAAGGCTTTGGTATAACTTGTAACATAACAACGCATCCACAGGCTACCCTTCACGGTCGTGGAGAAGAGATGGCGTGTGGTGACATGGACTGGCTGGATACTAATGAATCCAAAAATTCAACACGCGTCTGCTCTCATCTCTGAGCGCATCCTCACAGCCTCCTTCAAACACAACCACGGTCGCCTCCAAGTCATTGCCTGCTACGCTCCTCCCAACAACCACTCAGTCGCAAACAAAGACATGTTCTACAACACCATGAGCGACCTCATCTCTTCCTTCCCGCGCCATGACATTGTTGCCGTCCTAGGAGACTTGAACGCGACCCTCGGCTCTGACAGAACCGGCTACGAACAAGTCCTCGGACCACACTCTTCCGGCATCAGAAATGACAACGGTGAACGTCTCCTCGATCTCTGCTCACTCAACAAGCTCAAAATAACCGGCTCCTGGTTCAGACGTCGCAACATTCACCGATGGACCTGGATATCAAATGACGGCCGGACCAAGAAAGAACTTGACTACGTGATCATCTCTGCTCGGTGGAACCTCGCGCGTAACTGTCGAGTCTACCGAAGCGCCGATTTTGGGAACAACACCGACCATCGTCTCGTCATTGCCTCCTGCCGACTCCATCTCAAACGCAGTACAACATCCCACCACTCAGCTCGCCCTATTGCTACCGAAAAGCTGGCTGACCCACACACTTGCTCCAAGTTCCAACTCGAGCTACACAACCGTTTCAGTGCCCTAACCGAGCCCGAGGAAAGCAGCACAGCCATCGAAAACTGCTGGAAAGAAGGCGCCGAAATCATCACAAATGTCAGCCAATCTGTACTGGGCCCGAGGCGCCGAAAGAAACACCAATGGATTACAGATGAGACCCTCGAAGTAATCGACGACCACCGCAAAGCCCGCCTAAATGGGGATAAAGTCATGGCCCGAAGACTCGCCGCCAAGCGCAAACAACTCCTTCGCCGCGATGAAAACACCTGGTACAGCGATATTGCGGATGATGCAGAGCAAGCCAGCAAATCAGGCAACACAGCATCCCTCTACCGACACATCCGCAAGCTCACTGGACATACATCCACCCAACTCCCACCTGTCGTCGCCAAAGATGGCTCCCACCTAAACAGCAACTCAGAGCATCTCAACCGCTGGAGAGAACACTTCAACGACCAGTTCAACAACCCTCACCCTCCAATGGACCCCGACCTTCAAGCTGAAGCCAACAGCGCCATACCTGACCCGTCGATCGACACCAGCCCTCCCACAGCCGACGAAATAAAAACTGCCATTAAGAAACTAAAAAACAACCGAGCACCCGGACCATGCGGAATCACAGCCGAACTCCTCAAATGTGGTGGAAACTCCATTGTCGCTTGGCTACTCTCGCTCTTCTCGCTTATCTGGCATTACTGCGTCGTACCCGCTGACTGGACCCTCGCCATCATACTCCCGCTCTGGAAAGGAAAGGGACCGAAGTTCGACTGCTCTAAATACCGCGGAATTTCCCTCCTATCCGTGCCCGGAAAAGTCTTCGCTCACATCTGCCTCGCCCGAATCAAAAAATTACTCCTCCGTAAGCAGCGTCCCCAACAAAGCGGCTTCACTCCAGGTCGCTCAACCCTCGACCGTATCCTCGCTCTTAGACTTCTAGCAGAACGTCGACGCGAGTACCGTGAAACCCTATATGCTGCATACATCGATCTGAAAGCCGCATTTGACTCACTCGATCGCGAATCTCTGTGGAACATTCTCCGCATCACCGGCGTTCCTCCCAAGCTCGTTGATGTCATCAAAATGCTGTACTCCTCCACCAGTAGCGTTGTCCGAGTAAATGGTACGCTCTCCGAGCCTTTCTCTATATCTTCCGGTGTCCGTCAAGGATGTGTTCTTGCCGCAAATCTCTTCAACACTGCCACCGACCGTATCATGAATCTAACCACCGCAGCCGCATCTCTTGGTGTCAAGTTTGATGATTCCAGTGACCCGATTACTGATCTCGACTACGCTGACGATGTCGTATTATTCGCTGAACTCATCGACACGCTTAAAGATGCCGTTCTCACATTCAGCAAAGAATCGGTAAAACTCGGCCTCCATGTAAACTGGGCAAAAACCATGATACAATCGCTGAGT
>WNLI01038897.1:0-11464 GCA_025802215.1 Wirenia argentea
GAAAGGGAAGCAACTCTGACTGCAAAACAGAGTTGCGTCCTGAATGTATGATTGTTTCCCTTGACTGTAAGTGTCCGGCGCCTACAGCGCTAGCGACGTGCACGTAGGTACGCAACACGAAAACATACTTATTTCGAATACCAGTATAGATAGGCAAAAAATTCTTTCTGTATATGTTTCTTGAATATATAAGCTACATTTTTTGTCGATAATGTCCGGATCAAATATGTACGTATAAGCCGCTACGGAGCACGAAAGACGGGCATGTACGCTATTACTTACGGCGCTTCGGCTACTGGCATTACGATATTACAGTTACAGCGGTGTGTAACGTTCAACGTTCAATAGTAGCGAAATCCGTTACGCCAGTCCATATATCGACCAATCGTATAGCGGCGTCCGTTGGAGGCACGCCATAAGCACGTCGGATGGATTCCTCGGCTATTAGATTGTAGATAGGCCTAAGAGACAGTGCCCTGCAAAAGTGTTCAATACGCCGAAAAATATATAATATTAAAAATGCCCCAAAAGTCCAAATTTTCTAAATATCTGGGGGGGGGGGGAACCCCCAGACCCCCCTTTATCAGCCTTATTTCGCATGTGAAAATTTTTCTCAAAAAGTCAGCCCCCCCCCAGAACAAAATCCTAGTGCCGCCCCTGTATTTCACATGTTACAGTATAATGCAATAAATAGGGGAGGGGGGATTTTAATTCTAATGAGTATATTTTTCGTTTAGCCTACCTCCATAATGGGAGCTTTACATTGTGATTTAAGAATTATGAATTATGAAACAGCCATATTGTGAATTAAGAATTATGAAAGAGTCATGTTTCAAATGTAAATGTTAGACCTAATGAGAATTATTCCATGTGTATTTTAAACACTGTAGACCCCCCGTCTCCCTATGTATCCTCTGTCCTCTCTCCCAGTCCCCATCCCCCGTCCTCATCTGTCCCGTCAAACACCTGTCAAACACGTTCCATTGAAGTTGTTATTAAATTAAAAGTTGTATTAAATTTGCAATATGACCTCCTGCATGATCTTCCATCTACCGGTAATCTCACTCAGCCCGTACCGACCCACCCACCTAACGTACGTACGTACCTACCTACATACCTACCTACCTACACACTTACCTACCGAAACCCCCCAGACCCCCCTTTATCAGCCTTATCACCCACCCGCCTACCTATTCACCCACGCACCCACCCGGTCGATTTGTCCGTCCATCCGTCCGTGCATTAGGCTGATATAGTATGTTTTAGCTATGGTTATATGCCTGCTTCGCTGGTTGTATAAACTTTACACTCTGTAATCACATCATCACGCCATAATACAATCACTTAAAACCCCTGTCCACTGCGCACCAGGAACACCAAACTAATGTGTTTAATTTCGCAATTTCGCCTGCCTACACTCTCCGCCGGTGTTCTCATTGTTCCATTGACAATCGTCAAATCGTTACGTCACCACGCACTCGTCAAATCGTTACGTCACCACGCACATGCGCAGCGGCGTTCTATAGACGCGATTCGCTGGGCATTGCGATAGCCGCGCACATGCGCACGGGATACTATCGCAGCGTTCTATCGCCGCGTATGCGTACGGGATACTTGATGCACGAATGGCTGGCCTACATATTCGTACAACCCTGAACGGAGATATTGTGATATAGCGGCGGTAGGCTCATGTCAATGAAATGTCTTGCCGCTGTGCGAGGTTTGCCAACAGCTGCTTCAAATCATAACCTCACACACAATATGTGTTTGTACAGTAATCACACACGCGGTATGTTTCTCGTGTTCATTCATTCAAATGTCAAACTTCTCAATGAGTTCTTTCATTCGTTCTTTCGTTCTACTTTTTATATTGTCATCGTGATGTAGCTACATCAATGGAGACTTATTTAGTAGCATTCTTTCGTTCTACTTTTTATATAATATGGTCATCGTGACGTAGCTACATCAATGGAGACTTATTTAGTTATGTCGACTTTATTGTGCTATGCGTCAGACTATAGCACTCATACGGTTACAGTCATTACATAACACCACACGCGGCCATTCAACTTTCACGGCGGTTAGCCGCGGACAATAACGCCGTGACGTAATCGCGGAAAATCGGCGGCCCGTGACGATATGGTCGCCGAGCTAAGGGACCAGCGAGCGTGCTACTGGATAATATAATAGCGTTCTGTCAATATAATAGCTCCCGACCAGGCGACCGACTTCGTTCGTAGATCTCCTCTTTTATGGTATGGATGGTACGATATATACATAGATGTATCATGTTATATATACCTCCAATTTCAAATAAATACCACACAATACCAAGTGTATACAGAATGTCATATCATAGAAGTACTGTATGATAACGTTATAATAATAATTATAATTTGTAGTTACCAGAGTAGTAATCCTGAATCAATTTTATTATCTACTATTAAAAAGCACAATTGATGTAACAGTTTAATACGATAATACAGTTACTGTAGTCAACAAAGCCATGTAAAAGAGGCTATACATGGCGTTGTTGACTGCCAAGATTTGGCTCGATTTACACGGGTCAACTCATAAGTTCCTTTTACACTGACTCGTATTTTGAACTTTTTGTGCAAAAACGACATAAATTGGCGTGTCACCGTCAAGGTCTATTACAGCCCTTACACTTGCATTTTCTGGCCTAGTCCAGCATACCACGGGCCCGGCACATTTTACAAAAGTATTTTCAAACTTTGATATAGTGCAATAACCTAACTACACTACATAAACGTCTCTCTTCCCTATTAATAGGTGTGAAGACGCGGAGACCTTCCTGCCTTCCATGCAGAAGTGTTGAAGCAAGGTTGATTTTATGGGTCAGATTCTTTTCCTGACACGCAAGTGACCCAAACATTTATGGAAATCAACCTCAATAACCTCCTTGATGTAATATATACACAAACATGATCTCAGAGCACTGGTAACAACAGGTAAATCCACCAGGATCCCCACAGGTGTTAAAACAACATCACATTATGCACATCAAAAATACGCAGTTTACACTAGAAAAAGTTCCAGCATTTGACCGTGTTGTTTTACATGAGACCATATTAAAAGCGTGCTGTACCGTGCTAATCGAGGCCAACGTGGGGCCCAGGCTATCCTGGTATGGCACCAATGGGCAGACTGGCTTGTCCATTGCCAGGCATGACCCAAGGCGGGCAAAAAATGACCGTGTAAACGGGACATAAGCGACCAATGCCCGACCATGTAAATGAGACATAAGTCATATCTATGTATACACTATGACAGGCTAGTAGCTACTGAATAAATTTATCAATCACAATGGTTTAATGACAATGAAATACTACACCTTTATTTGCTAGACTACAGTAACTAATGTACTGAATACTAGTCTAAGTACTGTTATACAAAAATACTACAAGTTTCGACATGTGCACGTGGTTGAATTGACGATTCTAAGATAGCATTCTTATTAAATTAAAATCAATTCAAGATATCGCAAAATGAAATGTCATCATTATTATGCCTGCCATCCTGGTATTTCATTGATTTTGTACATTTAAATATATACTGTATGTATTGTCAGCAATCACTCAGTATATGTTACATTCCAACAGGTGAGTAGCTCAGGTGAGTAGCTCACTGATTCGCCAGATTGTGTGCAACACTACATGCAATAAATTTGAATTAGGCTTTAGGTCAACTAATAATGTAGGGCAAAATATTGAATTTTACTCCCAAGTTTCCAACTTGAGGTCAGTGGTCCCAAACCCGAACCCCAAAACTGACCCAACATCCGATGGAGGTTGTCGGGTGAAAAGGTTTAGGTTCCCGCAAAAAAATGCCGGTATCCATTTTTACCGCTGAGTCAGTCATGTGAGATAGCTTGCCTAAGGACACCACAGAGAATATAGACAATGTTTTAGTTAGCGTAACAGAACCGAGAACACTAATGTCTAAATTTTAATGACTAATAACCTCCCTTTATCAAATTTATATGACTGTGTCGTCGACGATCATATAATTACCTCCCTTGCACTGTTAAGGACACGAGATACAGATCTATCGATTTCCCACTATTATTATAGCGTTCATTGGAAAATAGTGAATAGCAATGCTTTACCGTGCAATCACCAATGTATATATTAACACCATGTGCGGCGCTGCTTTATAATGTGCCGTGCTACGCACAGTATATATCACTATCTATACAGTAGATGAATAGTACATCAATAATCCTCGGTAAAACCAGTTTATAGTTAAAGCGAATTTTACTTTGTTCGCATTTAATATATCGGGATCATAGGTACATACACCAACAGGGTCATAAAATGCCCTTTTAAAATATTATAGAGCAGGTGCTTTTGAATGGTAACAGTTATAATTTTCAAAAAGTATTTAGGGACAGGTGCTTATTATTGGGCTTTTATGCAAAATTGATGTCCACTATGAGGCCACATTTGAATGGTGTCTAGTCATTTCATTGGCCATTAATGGTCATACCTAAGTTGTATTCTTCATTTTTCATTTATACTAATGGCATAGTTTTATTCAATGACCACATCCTAATATGGCATGTGCTAATTTCAAAGGATCGTTCGTTCGTTACGAGATGCCCGTGGCTAACGCTGCAACCCAAGCTGAGCATGTCAAGTGACCGAAACATGCATCATGGTGGAGAGACCACAGTACCCGAAGATTGGACAAGAGCAGGATATGTTCCATGACTCTAAGACAGCGGGAATAAACCAGTAGAATTCCTACGAAAGATACTCAGTCCCCAGCTACTCAATTTTGCCACTGAACTAGTGAAGAGTAAGCAGGGGTGGGTTCCTTGCCCAAGGGAATTCTAGTAAGTTACACAGGAAAAATGCCAGACCGAGTTTTTGCCGTGACCCGCGTTTCAACCTGGGACCGCAGGGTCACAAACCCAAGACTTGACTGAGCTATTGCCCCCTAATGTAATTTGTGGTAACAGTATGGCCATTCGATCAATTTTAAAGTTCTATAACCAGACTAAACCAGTCCACGCACAAAGTATAGAGACAGAGAGATGAGGTCAAAGGACGTCGTGGATAGAGCATCACACTTTCAATCGAGAGGTATGGTTTCGAGGCCGTTACTAAGTCTTGCAGGGATTTTTCCCGGGCTTTCCATCCGCACTGAAAACACTTGTACATGGCAACGTAGACAGACGTGGAAGTGCAGTATACCAAATGCACATATTTATTTTAATTTTTTTAAGGACAGAGGCGGTCATGCTATATGACAACTCATGGACTCTGGGCAGTCTATGAGGTGAACATACAGATAGCTACAAGATTGGTTGTATGTCCGATTATGAAGGACAGTACCACAGCTATTATCTATTACCTATGAGAACTGAGAAGGCGCATATGCGGCCTGTATAGTGTAGAGTAGAGATTGTCTGCCACGGGGAGTCACAAACTTACTTTCAGTGAATACAGTCTTTCATTCGAGAGGTAATCAAGTGACCGTAGCGACAAGGGACCGGAAAATCATATATGTCCTCAGCCAGTCACACTAGGATGGGATGTATGGTGGACAGTAACTATGTTGTGCAGACCTAGTGGCACGAGGGTGTCAGGGTGTCCTCGGGGGCATTAACATCCGTGAGGTATATCACATCAAGATCGTCTGTCAACATTTCTGTTGTGTGGTGGTAGATGAGCGACGTGGTGTAAGAGTTGTATGTGTCGACAGCGAATCAGAGTGGTAACTGAAGAGAGGTCGCCACACCATTGAGAGTGTTGAACTTGATAGACATTAGACATCTACATTAGACCAAACAGGAAAAGTCCATGCTTCTGGGCCATACAAGATCATCGAACCACGGTGTCTAAGGTCCGTAGCTTGGTGTCAGACATGAGCAGACTGATACATACCTTAGCGATGAAGGAAAGCGCCAATACAATGTAGAATTTCAGGATCATGGCTGTCACGAGGATACCACCAACTGTGACCAACATCCACGTTATTTAGGAAATATTAAGGGGGTGATGACTGACGAAGAAGTGACGATGACTGGAGGACTCAAGGCCCTGAATAGCAGGTGGGAGATGACAAATATGGCGAAAGCACCGAGGCCACAGATGTGAGGTGGTCGTTAGCAGAGATTGTCCAGGAAGTATAGATGTCCGCTTTGGAGACCAGGTCATGTCACTGGACATTCATTATTCGTCAAAATAATTTCGTCACCTTTGAGTTTGGTGTTGAATGCGTACGTTACTACTTACTTAGTGAATACTGACAGTCTGACTCTGACATGTGTGACAAACACCTTTCCACACCGCCTATGTGGATCTACATACCCATGAAATTTCACTTACGTCACTGTCGTCAGATAAGTGACATTTGAAGTTATGTCACTTTACATGTGCGGTATGCCGTTTCGCCGACTCTTTTGCTGAGGTGTGGAACTATGACAGAGATGACAAGTGAGTAAAACCAGGAATCAACAACAGTTTGATCTTCAATGATACGCGCGGGAGAAAACTACTAGTACATGTATACAAGCAGTGAGCACATGATATGACATGCATTAAATTAACTCCTTGATTGCCAAAGACGTATATATACGTCATGAGAAGATGCAATTAATTATCCTGGCAGTCAAAGAGTTAAAACACTCGATTGTTCAGCATATAATGCCTATACTCCTCATACGAGAGTTTCATTGTCGTTTACAATTATGTATTTTTTATCAGCGTGACATAACACGTCTGTTTGAAACCAAGCTTTCAAATGTTTTTTATCCTGTATAGCATTTTTAGTTTTACATTTTTTTGTTAGGCTATCACCTGTCAGCTTTTCTATCATCAACTTATATGTCTGTACAGATTACTAGTCACGAGGTCATGCATCAGTTCGCTGGCCTAACAATAGACAAAGGCGCCGTCAGTCAGCAAATAAGCGTACGGCAAACCTTTGATACTACTGCTTCATTTAACCCTCGCATTGGCTACATGAGTAGGCTACAATAGGTCGTTAGTAAGTCATTAGTTAACCAATGCGAGTCAGGGCCACCCTCAGGCCTCAAAATAGTTGACGCACATTATCCGCAGAGCCCCGAGCGAGCGGAGTGAGCGAGGCCCCAGGGGGGTATGGGGGACCGGGATCTCCCCTAGAAAATTTTGACTTTGGGGGTATTTGGGCAGCAATTTGAGCTCTTCAATATATCCAATATTCGTCATTCTCGACTATAAATTTATACTACTGTTGAAATTTAACTTTTTCTCGAAATTCAGCATTATAGACAATCAATGAGCGTCAACGTGGTCCTTTAGACCCAAGGGGCCCATCAGATCATCAGAGAGGGCCCTCAGGACGCCAAAAAGTTTGACGCACATGCGTCAAATGCGTCTATGTTTGGTCGGCCCTGATGCGAGTGGATTTTTTCCCATTTACTTGCGGCATATGAGATTTCGTTGTCATCAGAGAAATATCTAAACACTTGGCTATAATTATGCAGAAGTATAATTTTGTTAATATTTTGGCATTCTATCATTGCCAAAGCTTGAATAATGAATGAAATAAAATATGAATTGAGCGATTAGTTTGTTAGTATGACAGACATATCATTGCTGAAACGTCAACAATCAACATAATACAGCGCGATTCACACTCAATGATTAATATATGGATGACAAAAATTGCCACGTACATATATCATACACATAGAACAATCAACAAATATGATACAATTTCCATCTTGAATGAAAGTTATTTCCCTAGATAAATGTAAGAACATTTTCATTTCGGTTCAAATGTAGTGCAGGCATCATAATTTAACTTGCAACGAATATAATAGAGCAAACAATTTCCATCTTGAATGAATGCTATTTCCCTGGACAAATGAATGAAAATTGCCATCTTGAATGTACCGTAATACTTATACCATATTAACGAGTAGGTAGGCTATGAATGTACAGTAATACTTATACCATATTAACGAGTAGGTAGGCTGGTACTGAATTATGAATGTAATATGACAGTAATACATGTACAGTAATTATGAAAGTGTTAATCTTTTCACAGTCTTACTCACATTTAAATTTGTATGTCTATGTTTCGACGTCCATTCACGGGCGTCTTCTTCGGAACGTCACCACGCATTTCGCGCCACCGTCACTGTGAAAAGATTAACACTTTCATAATTCGAATTATCCAATCAAATGAACTATTTGGCCATGTACAGTAATATTATAAGTTATTAAACAGTAGGTAATACTGACTTATGATATAAAAAGCTCACCGATGGTAGTGATGACGGTAGTGGCGAAGTAGAATGCTCCAGCAAATTTCCACTGCTTTCCGGTACGATGTGGAATCGCCTTGACAACGGTTCGGCGATAATCCAATAAGTCCTCGTCTGATATGTTGTAGCGTTTTTTAATCACCTCTTCGTGGGAGAGTAGTTGTCTTTTTTGTTCGACTTCGTATTCGGATTCGAGGGCGTCAAACACGGCTGCTCCGACTAGAAGGTATGTGAATGTACAGACGATGAGAGAGAGGGTCCGGACGTTTTGCTTCTTCATCGCATTAGGGAGAGAAACAAGGGTGTGGGTGGTGGACTACGGCATCAGGGCATCGTAGTCCGCTCATCCGTCTTCTGCAACACGAAGACGACATTTAGGAGGGGAGTGTTACATAATATATTCGGTGAGAAGAGGGGGAGAAACAAGGGTGTGGGTGGTGGACTACGGCATCAGGGCATCGTAGTCCGCTCATCCATCTCCTGGAACACAAAAGACAGACAGACAATTAGGGTGGGTGACATATGAGACATGGAGAGAGAACAGGGGAGAAAGAAGGGTGTGGGTGGTGGACTATGGCATCAGGGGCTCAGGGCGCCATAGTCCACTCATCCGTCTCCTGGAACGGATTCACAAACATGGGGTTGACGAACAACAATATATATGATAGGGGGAGGGGAGAGGAACAATGGTATGGGCGGACACCGGTGGGGGATAGCTAAGGCATCAGGGTGTGGACAGTCCTCTCATCCCCAACATTCTCGTTACCAAGCCGATGCATTTCCAAATGAGCTCACATTCATCTACGGGCGGCACTAGAATTTTGTTCTGGGGGGGGGGCTGATTTGTTGGCACATTTTTTCATATATGTGAAATAATACTGTAAAGTATTGGAGGGTTTCCGCCCAGATATTTTGAAATGTTTGTGCACTATATATGTTACAGTCTTATTGTAAAACCAGTCCTTTTGCCAGATGTCTGAAAATTTCAGTAATTTTATAAAATCCCTAAGTCCGAGGCTTTTTACAAAATGACTGACACTTTCAGGCTTTTAGCAAAAGGACTGGTATTTAGGAGAGGGGGTGGTTACTGGTGTAGCCTACACAAACATTTAGGAGAGGGGGTGGTTACTGGTGTAGCCTACACAAACATCCGTGACACTCTTAGAGTAAGCTCACGGACAAAATCCACCCTGAAACAAACCAACCCCATTATCTCCGTAAGATAAATAATAAATATTTTTTCATCTACCATAGACGCCAACATGATGAGGACTGTAGCCTAGTGTGGTCGTTCAATTATGTTAGGGTTAATAACGTTACACTTCTACTGATAAATAACGTCTTAGTATAACACCAACTATGTTATTTATAGACTTACATATATACACCATATTGCGCAAAATAACACAATAATATATTCATTCGTACTAAACATCGATTCGTTCGTACTAAACATGAATTATACATAATAGTGTTTATTGCATGACATATGAACTGCCAACCTGACAGTCAACCTCCTGGATGGAGACGACACCTGAAGTGAAGTGAGTGATGAGCTGCCCAATCATGAATGAATAAACATTCCAGTGGGCAAGTAGAACAATATTCATGATCATATTCATCCTGTTAAAGAGCCTAAGGCTCTTATAGTTCCGTGGCCCGCCAAGTTGTCATCCATAGAATAGATTCCACAGATTCCCAAGACTCACGTCCACCAATGTGGTACAAAGGCTCCAGGATACGTATGGGTATACCTTTCTCACTCATCTGAAGCACATGTCCCAGCCACTGAAGTTGACATCTCCAAACTAAATAGGAGATAGAAATTGGTTAGCATTACGCATATTAAGTCTAATAAATGTATATACTACAGTAACATTTGTTTGACCTACCATTCATTTATATAAATAAGTGAATATACTCCACAGTTCCAAGTATTGTCACTAGATTCCCTCACTACGTATTGTCACTAGATTCCCTCACTATGTATTGTCACTAGATTCCCTCACTACGTATTGTCACTAGATTTCCTCACTACGTATTGTCACTAGATTCCCTCACTAAGTATTGTCACTAGATTCCCTCACTACTCACTATTTATAGCTGCTCTTATGTCACTGTATATCGCAGATGCAGTTATAATAAAGCTGAGTTCATTTACGGTTTTATAAAGAAGATTTTGGCACTCTGGATGATCCGTAATAAAACTAGTCTACAGGTTTACTATTGAAGCATACATCACAAGTCTACAGGTTTACTATTGAAGCATACAACACAAGTCTAATAACAGAGGATCTGTAATAAAACTAGTCTACAGGTTTGCTATTGAAGCATACAACACAAGTCTACAGATTTACTATTAAAGCATACAACACAAGTCTACATGTTTACTATTGAAACATACAACACAAGTCTACAGGTTTACTATTGAAGCATACAACACAAGTCTACAGGTTTACTATTGAATCATACAACACAAGTCTACAGGTTTACTATTGAAGCATACAACACAAGTCTACAGGTTTACTAATAAAGCATACAACACAAGTCTAATAAGAGAGCCAGACATAACATTTAACATGACTGAGAGAGATTGAATTAAGCGTGTTTCATGACTGTGGGTGACTGTATTGTAGCTAACTGTCTGACTGTGTGATGATACTATCTCACCCCCGTTGTTAGGCCACATCTGTTCAATGCAAATTCAAGCCACAATCAATACAAACTACCGTTACAAGTATTGATTACCGTAATTGTAATGTAAAATTATATTATGTTATAGTGACTGTTTTTGTACGGATATGATAACAGTGATATACTGGGCACAGGCTACAGTATAATACAGTTCACTGTAAGTGCATCTAATTCGTTGTATAATCAAACTGAACACTGAGAATAAAGAAGACACTCTTCATATAAAATATGTAGATCTGGGTTGTAATTTTTAGGATGATTTTTTTGCAAAAAAATCATCCTGTATTGGTGCATCCAGTTCTCTACTCTACTGTACTCTACTGTACTCTACTGTACATGTACTCTACTGTACTCTACTCTACTCTACTCTACTCATTTCGTTTCCATTCAACTCCTCATTCGTTTACAAACCGATTTTGACAATTTAAAGACTGGTGGATAGGGCCTATGGTCTAGTTTATCCTAAAGGTCTCAAAATTTAACTAG
>WNLI01039008.1:0-11463 GCA_025802215.1 Wirenia argentea
ACAACCTGACATGTCCCTGTCCATCCTCACAAAAGTCGCGCCAGGCTTAAATAATGACCATTTCGCCCCTGACTGTATGACACGTCGCATATATACTGGGCGTATGTAACGTCGCCTGGAATAAATTACATTACGACATTGTCAAAATCACTGTTTCTGGTAGGCGCATATTTTTTGTGCCACGCATACGATCAAGTAGGTTAAACCGTCGTTGGAAAGGTGAATAATTTTCCTTTCTGATAATATGGTTTATTATTTTGTACGATCACGACAAAAGAAGATATTACATATTGGTATAAAACTTGAATTTTGTCATTTCACTCGGCATTATTAGGGTAAGCGCTGAAGTGAGAAAATTCAAGTTTTTTACCAATATGTTATCTTCTTTAATTCTACTCGGACAAAATAATAAATCATATCATCAGAAAGGAAAATTATTCATCTTTCCAACGATGGTTTAACCAACTTGATCATATGAGTGGCATAAAAAAATATACACCGATCAGTAACAGTAATTTTGACAACGTCGTAATGTAATTTATTCCCGGCGACGTTACATTTGACGCTCAGTATATATTACTGCATTAAAAATATATTACATAAAAATGCTCATTCACATATTACGTCGCATTATATCACATTTTACTCACCCGGTGAACTAACGCAGTTTCATTCGGTTTGAGTTTTTTCATGAAAGAAAGAAAATAGAATCCCCTATAATCTTTCTTTTCAACAGAATATTTGCCAAGATCATCACGGTGCGTGAAATGCCCCATTATCTCTTTGCTTGCCAATGACGGTCTGCATCCTATATTATACATGAACAACACTAGAAATAGAATGCATCATACCGATATATGCGATAGTTGGACAGTCGATTGGTTGACTGTCTTAAAGTGATATTATTTCTTTCAGAATAATTGTTATGGGTAAACACTAAACATCTGAATGTTACAATGTCACTTTATTTTCCTCTCGTTTTCATAATGACATCGTTTTAATATGTCGTTAATTGCCCAAATGTGGGTGTTATCATTTATAAATATAATATGTGACGAATAGAATGGGGTGTTAAAACAGTACTCCATGGTAAATACTAAATATTTTACTTTGATAGCGTTAATGGCCTAGGTGTAACATAAATGTAGGTCATTAATAATGCATTGAAATATCCATTTGGAATGAAATGCATGTCAAATTAAAGATCTTTCTTAAAACATGTCACAACGTCATAAATTAATGATGATATTGCGTTCTCACATCTATAAGTAAATTTCTAATACTGTATGTTATCGTTACTGTAATTTTGAACTTGTTGCCCATTACAATTTACATTTATTGCTCCTTTGTCATTATACTATACATCCTAGTCTCTATCATTGTTTTATATCGTTCATTGTTTACATGTGTCAATTTTACGTTATATATACACATGTATGATAAACACTCTTTCTACATGCTGCAATGTCTATACATTGTGTAGGATAAAAGCTGTTTCTATATACTGTACGATAATGTATATAGGTTTATATACATGGACAATACGAAACAGTCAATTTTGTAAGTTTAAATGTTTTTATAAACATACAAAAATGGTCATGTCTGTAACCACAAGTGTAGAATTTGGCTTAAATATGAGCAATACTAAAACATTTACATTTTCTGTAAATGTAAAAAACATCATCGTGAAACTAATACATTATTATTGTGAGTTTAAAATACAAAAACACAAAAAAATCTTTCATATCATCAATCATTTAACATGTCATAAGAGGCCATCCTATTGTTTTGCTCATATAGTATAGTGCCTTTGTGACTGGTTCTGGTTAAACTTTTTATGTGGCTTTTCATAGTGCACAATATATAACTGTCTATTTATATCTCTATGTTTTTCACAAACATTTTTATTTCGTGTAACATACATGTTTCTTTACTTGAAGTTTAGTACCACGATAGTAAAGATACATTTTGACTTCACTTTACATGTAAGATATAACTACCGTAATTTACAGATTGACCTAAATCACCTCATCATTGTTATTGTATCACGTATACTGGTCAAAAAAAGACGCGCCACCTATAAAAATATAATATTGAAAGTGCGTTTCTTTTTTGATGACTATAATTGGCTTTTTAGTTGAATCATATAATTGTAAGAGTTGGTTCAACACTTTGCCTAAATACTGTAGTATTTTGTATTGTTTTGGGTAAGATTGAATGAATAAGTGGACTTAACGTTTTTTTTAGGTCCATGACCTGCCAATACATGTGCCACTGGCTCGCATTTTGCTGTCGGCGTGATTGTATCTGGTCCGCAGTCCGCACTCTAATATTTAATTTTAATGTAATATTTATTTAATGACGTTTATCAACAGCCATAATAGCTAATGTAGAATTACGTAAAAAATTACGAGTGTGGTATCCGATATTCATGTCATTGAACGAATCTCTCCTAAAGTACAGTTTGTCACTGTATATTACTAAAAAGTATGGCTCACCTTAGACCGCGAATATACAACATATATGTTTTACTAGTATAATATTTGTCATGTGTTGTGTGTAGTCTATTCTCATCACCATTCCATGTATCGTTCGTTTTGTTATTGGGTATTTAGACAGTATTCTTATCGTAATAATTTGTGATTTATGGAAAAAGTTTCTAGCAACTTAAATAATTTTGGACATTAAACGACCTTACTGACATATCACAATTTTTACAACAGTGAATTACGTTGATAAATTGTGCGAATAAGTATATTGTCTAAAGTCCCTGTTGTCTAAATTGAGCTATTATGCAAAACTTATTCTCAGTCATATTTATACATTATCCTCGCATATTATATTGTCCTGTGTTACTGAGATATATGTTTCAATATTACCTTCAATACATATTGTGAGGTTAACTTTGCTGCTTAACAGCAGAGTCTTGAATCCAGGAGTCGTAAATATGAGAGGGAGGAAATACGTAACAAAAATGTGTGTGTTACTTGTATTTTCCATGGTGCCATTAAGTTAGGCAAGGCATCTGTAAAATTGGATAATGTATGTACTCCTGTCAGAGCAGACGGGTTCCAGTAATCAGAATGCTAAAGTTTGATATACAGATGTTACGTTTTAATCACAAAATACAGTAAGCAATATTGTATACACCTTCTTTCGTAGATCGAGAAGGGAACTCTGGGTGATAACCTCACCAAAGGGTGGCGGTGTGATAACCTCACCAAGGGGTGGCGGGGTGACGGGGTGATAACCTCACCAAAGGGTGGCGGGGTGATAATTGATAACCTCACCAAGGGTGGGGGTGATAACTGATAACCTCACCAAGGATGGGGGTGATAACCTCACCAAAGGGTGGCGGGGTGATAACCTCACCAAAGGGTGGCGGGGTGATAACCTCACCAAAGGAGCCACGAGGCATTCCTTCCCTCCGCTAGCCTCGTTAGTGTGCAGCGTCGGGTTAATGCTGTTTGAGGGAGTAAGAGGTTTGGTCTTTGACTGGACCTCCCTTCATCGGTAAGTGACACGATCAGCTGTACGGCATGATTGTGGCACACCCACGATTTGATTGATATGCTTGCGAAGCCGGTCATGGTTGTACATATCATTAAACTAGATATGTTAAAGCAGTATGACTAATTATGTAACCGAGGGTATCGCAATGGGCGTGGATGTGGCTTACGCAAAGAAATTCAACCCTTCCCTCGCATAAAGTGAACTGAACTCTTTTGTGTAGAAGCACACTGTGTAGTTAGAGCAGCTGCCATCGTTTATAGAGAAGTCACGGGTTTGAATCCTGAAAAAGCAGGGATTTTCCTGGGTTTTTTAACCCAAATTATGTGAGATTTCTGCATGAAACAGATTATGAAAGTGCGACAGATAAAATGTATACAACAGGCACACGAAGGGTAATAATATTACGGAATTTATGAAAAGGGTATGTAATGTCTTTTTTGTTTTTTTATTGAATCGAAACGGACATATTTTAACACATTAAAAAGTATTTAAAAGTATTTAAAGTATTAAGAATATTTAAGATAAATATTGAGCAATACTGAAGACCTATATATAGCCACTTTATGAAATATGTGCTCAGTCATTTTATTTCAAAAACACGTAAAACGCTTTGAGCAGTTATGACTTTAAAAATATTATCTATTAATATTTGTTTAATTTAAGAGCTTGTTGGTGTTTTTGAGATTTAACAATTTGTTAAATGTTTGAAAAGATGTGTTTCAAGGTGTACATGTTTTGAAAGATGTGTTGGTAGTATATACGTTTAAGTGTTATGTGTCTAATGTTATTATTATTGTACTACTTGTCATACCTCATGCTATTGCTAGCTGTCGTTTGACTTTTGTACTAGATATGTATTTTTATTGTCTACAATGCATCAATCCTCAAAGAGTTTTTTCACAAAATAATTTAGATTCAAATTAGAAAAGAAATATTTTACACTTGATTATAAAATTGGAAAGTGTTTTAAACACTTCCATATAATACTGTAAAAAGTCTATATGTAGTGTTTTTCATATTTATTGATATGAAAAAATCTTATACAGTATCGTACATTGGCCTTTATTTAACTCTCTCCCTACTGTTGGCCAGTGCGAACAACATAGGTGGACGGTAGTGAGGGGGTTAATGATAGTCGAATTATGATCAAAATCAACTCTTTGAGGGGCAGTGACATATATTATTATCATGTTTGTCACTTTTTATATGGAACAAACAAATACATAGTATGCCCCTCAAAGTGTTAAATAAGTAGCTATTGTTTTTGCACAAGAAATGCGCTTTATAAAATATTCCAGGGTTAACTAATTTTTTTATTTAAATTTGTCCCTCTCGTATTGAAGTAGATATGATTGATCTATTGGAAGGAAATTGGATAAAATTCCAACAATATTTTCTATAGTCCAGTACAGAGATCATAATCATATAATTGTTTGTTTGACTCTTTCCCTATCATAATACACTAACTAGTCTTGTATTGATTCATATTTATTTATTGACCGTATAATTTACCATAATTTACCGTAAATTTTGTGTAGATGGGAAATATATATGGTGAAATAATACATAAAATTCAACATCAACATTTGTGCATTACACGTTTAACTTTTTGAAAATCATGCATCAAATTATTGTTGAATGTTATGTGTTATTTAGATACGCTTTGTATAATCTCTCTTACTGATATACTGTATTATATAAACATACGATGGGAAATTATCAAATTTTCTGGTAAATTCAAAGTTATTCCTTTTAATTTATGCATGGATTTATTGTTTACATGAAAAATTTGTCAGGACGAACAAATGCCTTGCCAATAAATGTTGTTGTCGATAATATCAAATTATCAATTATTTACAAATTAATTGACAATTTTACAAATTAACATGTTTAAAAACTTTAAATCCCTTCAATTACTAGTATGATATTATTGTCATGATTCTGTACTAATAGGACATTAATGCTACAAAAATAATATAGGAATTAAAGGAGCAAAAAATGTGATTTTAAAGTGATACCCACAAATAGTGCAGTAGTTTGATTTGGATGTGTTGGCTCCGATTTGAGTGGAGCACCAGGAGCAGAATCTTTGAAATAATACTTTTAACGGAAACTATGCACATAATTATAGAGCACTTATGCATAGAGTAGTCAAACATATGCATACGGTGCCCAATATTATGCATGGAGTATTGGAATACCCAAACTTGCGCATAACATATCCAAAGTTATGCATATACTGACTGTAGTATCGAAATTTATGCATAGACCAGACAGTCTAGACTAGAGTACTCACTTCTACATACGGTACCCAAATGTACCCAAACTTGCGCATAACATTATCCAAAGTTATGCATATACTGTAGTATCAAAATTTATGCATAGACTAGAGTACTCACTTCTACATACAGTACCCAAATGTACCCAAACTCATACACGGAGTAACCAAACTTATGCATAAAAAACTAAATTTGCATCCACATCAACTGTCATATTATAACCGTTATTACAAATTTGTGTGAGGTATCACTTTAATGGTTGGTAAACAAATTTGTGCTAAAATTTTTTGCTATTCACGATGGCGCATCAAAAACCAATATTGGTTATTTACAGTCTAGTCTTATCTACTCTAGACAATAGAAAATGTTCTAATTATATTTTCTCCCACTTTCTCCAACTTATATTTCAACCACTGTACTGTTTGTATTTTACTCAAATATGTATATGGCCTTATGGTAGGCTATTGAGATATTAATACATGCAGTAATTATAATGTATACTAATAAGTAATAACAAACATTAACATACCATATTACCAAAACCATATTGTACATAGGGAATTCCATAAATTAACAAACATTCACATTTCGTTAACCATAATATTTTCGTATTTCCGATTTTGTAAGAATTTGCACGAAAAAAGCTGGTAAACTTCTGTTTTCATCTTTTATCTCAAATCCTTTCAACTATAAATCATCTTTACATAATGATCAAACAAAATTTGTATAAGGCGGCAACATTACAAAACGTTATAACGTACTGGCATAATCGTTATTGTATAATAATATTATTATCTCTATTATGCAAACTTTTTGGTAGTGGCATTAGCAATCTGCCCAATGCATTTTAAAGCTATATTTCTGTTATTACCCAATCCCACATACAACCAAATTAACTAATTTTCTGAAAATTCTTAAAACAAAAATATTTAAATCATTATTATAGTTGTAATTTCCAAAAAAATATCGTACATTTTAAAATGATAACTCTTGAAAAATTCAAACATATGGTTCTAATTTCCAAAAACCTATTTACATGATCAAAATATATCCTACACAACGTAACATTTTTCTGTAATATTTTACGTTTTTTGCAACTACGTGTATTCCATACGATCAGCAAAAGTCATAATGATAATGTGAATTATTTTTATGTTATATATTTGTACATTATTTATTTATTAGAATGTTCCTTCCGTATTTAGGCTACTAATTATTTTATGTTCCTACTGTACTATACTGTATTAGTTCAAGACTTTAAAGCAGGGTTTACATCAGGATATGATTGCCGATATCACGGCCACCATCGCCACTCTCCATCGCGGACTTGGAATTCATTTGTCTCCAAACCGTTAACGCGGCGCAACCCTCTGCGAGGTATTTCGGCGATATATATTTCACTCAACCGTAGCTCCCTTTGTCATGCTAACTACATCTGGGAATACGAAACGGTGAACCATGAATTACGAGTAGAAAACATTATAATCTACAAAGTTCTTAAAAACTCAACAACACATAAACTTGAGCAAATTCAACAGTTTCGAACATCATGTACGATGATCTTTATCAAGACTGCGAGATTTCCCGACCAACTGTTTAGGCGGGAAACTGAGCAGATCAGGCGTGAGAGAGTTGGTAGGCCCCCTCGTCACGGTTCATCACATAATTTCAAGCATGTCAGACTCTGACTGTCTGTACCTATCAGTGTTGGCAATTATAATGTATACAGTATACACCTATTGCCATGCCACTAAAAACACATGCAAACGATGACGGTAAGAGTCCATTAGTGCAAATTAATAGATTTTTTACAGTCGAAATTACATGCTTTTTTCAGCACCACTATTTTAACCGGCTCAGCTTTCACAAGTGATGTTTCATTGGTCGACGGTCGTTCAAACATGCACCGTTTTTGCGCAACATTTGAAGAGTGCCGACGTGATTTGGCGTCATTCGTCGTTGATATCCATCGTCGGGTCGCAGGTCGTCGGGTCGCAGGTCGTCGAGTCGCAGGTCACCGGGTTGCAGGTCGTTGGGTCGCAGGTCGTCGAGTCGTAGGTCATCGGGTCGCAGGTCGTCGGGTCACAGGTCATTGGGTCGCAGGTCGTCGGGTCGCAGGTCATCGGGTCGTCGGGTTGCAGGTCGTCGGGTCGCAGGTCGTCGGGTCGCAGGTCGTCGGGTCGCAGGTCGTCGGGTCGCAGGTGGTTGGGTCGCAGGTCGTCGGGTCGCAGGTCATCGTGTCGAAGGTCGATAGAAAGTGGCTGCCACAATATCGGCAAGCGTATCCTCATGTAAATCCCGCTTTACTTGAAATAATCATATTACACAATATCGCGCTCGTAACCCATACTTCCAAATGGCGCTAAATAAATTTCCATCGGTATTCTGGTATTGATATGGAAATAGCTAAATACTCAAACAACATGGCGGGCACCAATCAACGCGATTCAAAATGCACCATGTTAACATGGCGGCATTTATGTCTCCCGTTGGAACTGTATTACCTAATCTTCATACTCTTATGCATTGTAAACTAAGCTAATCTTACTAAATCCATCGCATTATAAATTTTTTCCCAAGTATAATCTCGGATGTTCATGACATAATATTATACTGATTTGGAAGCATGTATTTATACGAGTACATACTGTATACAGTTTCATAGGCTTAAATATGCCAATGGAAAAGTATTCATGTTGCGAGAACAAATATTTTCCAGTACTGTAGTTTTGGACTCCCTTTTCATTTTTCATCCATGTTCAATGAAACATTTTGAACAGGGATGAGGGGCTATCCACTTACAGAAGAGTTTAGGTGGAAAAATGTACAATGTGTATTGTAGTCATTTGTGTCTACTGATGTGGTGTAAATGTATTGGAGAGATAATGCAACTTTTGATTTTGTACATTTTATGAAAGCGTACAGAGTAATAAGCATACAATAGTACACATAGTACTATGATAGCAACCCATATTGCAAAACCTCAAATTGTATTTACTTTTTTGCAATCCGTCACATATACTTTATTGAAGGGTAATAATGATGTTCCATAAGTAAAGCGTAAGCAAAACTGGATTGTTGGAAATAATGTACGTAAAGCGTTATGTTTTTGAACATTTATATGAAACTGGTTTCCAGTTAACTTGAGTCGGGAATTTACTTGACTGGAAGTCGGGAACAAAATGTTATGTTTTCAAACATTATTATTTTCAAACATTGTTGTTATTTTTACCATACATGTCAGTTCAGACAATTTTGTGTATACAACTACAGTTACTATACAGTATACATATACTGGTCAAAAAAGAAACGCGCCACCCATCATCATCATTAACCTTTTAGAGAGCCGAAGGGGGGCCATATACCGCCAATTAACGCGCCACCCATAAAAAATATAATATTGAAAGTGGCGCGTTTCTTTTTTTGACTAGTATACAAAATGTACATTCAGTCACATGAACGACTGAGAGAGCATGTAACCACAGAAAGAAATGATTCGCTGGGGCTGACCTAAGTTATCCCAACTATCCATACTAAGTTACCAAACTAATGTTGGTAATAGAGTTGCATGTCGATGATGTCATTTGCGGTTGGTTTCATTGCGTTGTCGATAAGACGTTACACACAACAAAAAGCGAGCCTTTTTTGCAAGCGATATACATATATCTCAGTGTATTAATAGACATAGCGTTCAGGGATTCATAGGTGAAAGGGTTACTATTTATTTTCGTGACGTGCGCTGTCGAATAAAAAAGTCGTTGTTTACAGAAATCTGCATTTTATTTTTTACGGCATAATACCGTTACTTATACATTTGCAATATCATTCGTGTTTTATCTGCTCTCTTAATATCCGCACAGGAATAATGAATATTACCATTTACACAAACCTATCGAGCAAAAGAACGAAAACAATGGGTAGGTCCTACGATCGATTTGCGCACACAGCCGGAAAGAAAAAAATATTCCTCTTTCCAAAAGTATAAGTTTATTTTGACGATGTTATGATCGAAAAAGCCAAGTATATATCGCCAATGGTTGTCTCTTGTAGTTTTACGTCGACGTTTGCCGCATAAAAAAATTCTCGCCCATCGGCATTGATTGAATTTGACAGTCTAACCGGATATATTTGATAGTCTAACCGGATATAGATGACATCAACGCTTTGCAATTCTATCGACACTCATATCGTCCAATTTGTCTAGCGTATAGGATTTGATTAGAAAACTTTGTGTCGTGTTGAGTAAATTAAGTTTTTGTTTTTAAATAATTTACCCAAATGACGGCTGAAGTGACGTGTAGCCAGTGATTGATACATTAGGTCATTGCTGTAGCCAATGGACTGATAAATTAGGTCATTGCTGTAGCCAATGTACTGATACATTAGGTCATTGCTGTAGCCAATGGACTGATACATTAGGTCATTGCTGTAGCCAATTGACTGATACATTAGGTCATTGATGTAGCCAATGTACTGGTACATTAGGTCTTTGCTGTAGCCAATGATTGATAGGCTAAATTAGGTCATTGATTTAGCCATATTACCGAGTGCCCAAAGTTTCATATCTAGACCCAAGTGCAAACAATAAAAGATAAGTTTGCTCTGAATTTTGTCTTTTGGTGTTGCTTTTGGTGTTGATTTATTATCATTTGTATTATAATTGTGTTTTCCACATAATATAATAGTGTATAGGCCTATGTTTATATCGTCATCATCGATGCAACACCATATACCTCCATTTTTGGCCGAATTTGATTTTTTCATTAGACCTTTCTTGATATTGTGCTAAAAGTTAAAAGTGACCAAGAGTGTTAGAAGTGCCCAAAAAACAGGAAACAGACTTTGTTGAAAAATAATGTACCGTAAACTACCTTTCGTGACGTAGTACTAAACATATGTGAACAAACCACATACGTCTGGTTTGTGCTAGAGGTACGAGATTTGTACGGGGTTTAGTAAAGATGGCGAATCGGGTATGTGGTGTTGCATCGATGCCCACGATATGCAGGTTTTGTAGATTTATTTTTATTGCATCTTGTATAGGTATGGACAAAATCCATTTTGGAACAATTCTGAAGGGAAAGGATAACAAATTGGAAACAAACGATCAAGTTGTGTAGGCTATAATATATTTATTTTGGCACGCTAACTGAAAACATTCCACAACAAGCACTAACTGACTATCGTCCTACGTTAAATAAATTATGCCGTTAATAAAACTACTATAAAATTGTACTGTACATTCAAACTGGATCTAATTCATGGTATTGCCATGTAAAACTACTAGAAAAACATATCACAAGTTAGCGATTGATACCTGTACAAATAAATATGATAATGCATACTCGTATGGGTACTGGTATATCGTCGCCTAAGATGTCAGAACAAGTAAGTGCATTTTGGCCATTTCGAGATAATCACATTTTAGTGTTTTTTACAAAAGCATGTGTCAAAAAGTTGTCAAATCACATATATTTTGTGAAATATAGGTTGGTTCTCAATTAAATAAATAAAAATTAAGTATAGACGCGTTTATGAGTACACAAACGATTGCCAGGGTCAAAGCATTAAACAGTGATACAGTGCAATCAGCAGGGCTCACGGTGTAGTGGTTAGAGCGTTGGACTCTCATGCGAGAGGCGCGGGTTCGAGGCCATTACTTTCGGGGATT
>WNLI01039119.1:0-11462 GCA_025802215.1 Wirenia argentea
TTTTCCCTTTCCAACGATATATCATACTCAAATTTGACCTATATGTCAGATAGTAGACTCTGGTTCTAGCCCCCTCAGTTGGCCGAGACGTTTCACGGGCTAGTGGGCCTCGCCGCCTCGCGGGCTAGTGGGTCGAGCCGCCTCGCGGGCTAGTGGGCCGAGCCGCTTCGCGGGCTTGTGGGCCGAGCCCTTTCGCGGGCTAGTGGGGCGAGCCGTTTCGCGGGCTGGTGCACCGAGCCGCTTCGCGGGCTAGTGCGTCGAGCCGCTTCGCAGTCTAGTGGGGCGAGCCGCTTCGCGGGCTAGTGGGGCGAGTCGCTTCGCGGGCTAGTGGATCGAGCCACTTCGCGGGCTAGTGGACCGAGCCACTTCGCGGAACTTGTCGTCCGACTCGACTTGCTCGAGTATGTATTGCGAGTCTCGTGTGCACTGGTGTTCAGAAACGTCCTTTTTGTTATCGATGATGAATAGATGACGTCGGGCAAACCTGGATAAGCAATGGTGAAATAGAAACTAAATCGTGTTAATAATTTCCTCTACTCGATTTTTCTATTGGCAAGTGCGGGCTTATTTTACACTTGATTAAGTCGTCACCAATTTGGGAAAAAAATATGTTTCGACTGTGCATCAAACTCTAATATCCATTATAATTGTGCTATAGTTATTTCACTTTAAAACAGCGTCAAGTGACTCAAGTCATGTCACCTCTCATGATGCAAACCGAAATCATGTAGCTAGCTGTAAGTATGTGTTGAGACTACCGTCTCAACTGGTCAGACGAAGGCAGGTATGTTATAGTTATAGGTTATGTCACTTATTTGTGACATAATTTATTATACTGTAATTATTGGTTGTGTGTACACTGTACATACCCAGGCTGGGGGTGGTGACGTAAAGGGACGGCTGCGATTGGACGACAGTCTGCACTGGGCTGAGTGGACTACTAGGGCTGAGTGGACTACTAGGGCTGAGTGGACTACTAGGGCTGAGTGGACTACTAGGTTATTCTCACACACCACCTCGTCCTGAACATATAACAACAAGACCAATAGCGGGAAGCTGTCGGTTAACGCGTTGGACTACAATTCTTTTACTATACCCAGTGTCGTGGGTTCGAATCTCGGACTGTTTGATCGGACCTGTACCTTAGTTTGTGGTTGTATAGGTCGGGGAGTAAGGTTGTGCTACTGGTGCAACTACTAGGCTACGTATGTAGGCCTACAGAGTGCGATTCACCGCCGCGACCTGATCAAAGATGATGCACCATTTGACAAAATTAATACCGTAGTTTCTATCCCTGTTTCAGTCTATTATCGTAACAGTTTGTATATAAACAGAACTTTGGACCAGCGCCAAATCATCTCCCTTTGGCAGGAATATTAATACACTATGATGTGAACTTCACTCGGGCGAAATGGTATGAAGAATTTACATTTTATATTAAATGTAATACAGGGTGGGTCAAAAAGATGTTACCAGAACTTTGACTATAATATAATAATAACATTAAAATAGAAGGCAATTTATTGTATAATATTATATATTCCATAACTGTAACAATAAATTGATTAGAAAAAAAGTAAATTAAATATTTCATGGATGTTATTGGTTATGGTCAATTTACAATTTTACATATTATGATATGCAATACACCGGATGACGTACGCCAATTTGCTCGAAAATAAACATGTGTGTTTGCATATCATTTATGTTTATGACGTCACAACTGTCGGATCTAAAAAAATGTTGATTCTATATAAATTCTGGTCCATTTTCCTGTACAACGTTATATAATATACTACTCAATGTGTATTTGTATAGATGTTATAGGCCTTTAAAGTGGGTAATATCTTTTTGACCCACCCTGTACACGCAATGACATGTGTGTCATGCATACAGTATGCAACGATGGGGGTTCTTATTATTTGAGACATTGACGGTGTGAGCATTTAAAGCCTGCTAATTGGGATGCCCTCGCGTTCACGAACGACTACCTCCCAGCAAGGCAATACATGGCACAGTACCAACAAATAACATTATCTCATACTTGAATAAAATGTAGGCTGCTGATTGGTCAATCGCCATTCCATAAATCTCCGTATGGCACTGACGTATGTAACGACGTGTTTAGATCATGTATATAGGTTCAGTTATGAGATAAATTCGTTATTGTATGGCTGGGTGGTTCATACGGGACTTTATTGGCACTCGGGTTAGTGTATTGCACTCGCCTGCGCTTCGTGCAATACAATAACCCTCGTGTCAATAAAATCCCGTATGGAACACGCAGCCATACGATAATTAATATTGTCAGTGACCATATCATGTTCGAGTGTGACTATCCTTCAGTACAGACTCACTTTGCATAGTCTACAGTATGTCTGAAAAAAACCCTGCAAATTGAGTGATATGACCAATGACAAAGTTAGTATTAATTTTTGCTACGTACTCCATGGCAGTTTATGAACGCGAAAATCTTCCAATGCCCAATGTCCCAAAATTGCTTACACAGTCGATGTGTCAAAATTAATGTCGTTACATATTATGGATGCCACACAGGTTGATGCATATAAATTGGTAGAAAAATTAGTTTGCTCATATATACCATATACGAAAATAATATGATAAATATTGCGAGCGTTTCTTTTTATGACTGGTATACAACCTAGTGTAAATATAATTAAGTTACAGTTTGTATAGTTATAGTTTTACCGCGCCTATGAATTCACAGTCACAGTCACCGGTTGGTCGGTCCCTGTTTCTCCATTGTGTCCAATCTGTACAAACCAAATACAGGGTAATGAATGACAATTTCGATAACGCACGACGTAAAATGCCCGCCACCATCAATAATGAGCAGAGCGCACCCCCACACACAGGTACATACCCCCCCCCCCCGACAACAAATTGCGGATGACGGAAGCAATCGCAGAAAATTTGTACTATTAGGAGGTAGGCATACTCGTATATATATTTTCTGTGTACATGGATTGTCTATCCATTGAGCCAACATGTGTAAACGTTCGAAGTGTCTGTCGATGCCACATACAGTATACAGTACGTCTACTTGGTTTACTGATAGCTATTCAGCAAGTCTATAGTCTATCGTAGTATTTTCGAGGGTAGTAATGTACTGTACAAATCTAATGCTGACCACCGCGCGCATCAATTGCTAGTGATCTGCTATGAGTACATTCGTGCTTTAAGTTGCATGCCATGACAATATGCTGTGGGTACATTGTGGCGCTCCTCCGGGAATGTTATTTTTATCGATTAGATTCACATTCTTGGGTTTAACACAAATGTCCATTTTATAATCATTGATATTCGCCTAACAGGCAGATAGTTTTACTTGTTCTTCTAACCATTGTGTTTTTACTTTTACACGATGATTGTGAAGTAATGGGGGTACACCATGAGTGTATAAGGGCTTAGCTTCCCCATTGCTATTCTGAAAAAATACTTGTAGACATATTAGTATAAATCTCTCAAATTTACAAGTTGATTATCAAGATCAACTCGACAAATAATGATTTGCACGGATATTATAGTCACTTACATGCGGCAGAATATCCCACACAGCACAGCACTACACAAGCGGTCACGAGTCCTCGCATAGCTGATTGGCTGTATGATGTTTGGCTGGGCGCTTTGAACAACATATACCCCTAGATCTTCTTCACACAGTTCTGGCGACAGTATTTATCTTGAAAAAATATATATAATGCGCGCGCCCTAGCCAGGTATAACACCTACCACCGCTGCATATGCTAAGCCTATACCAGTGATTGATGAGAGCGTCGGATACTCGGACTTCTGATAAGCAACTCTATCGGTGTTGTACCAGGACACTGGAATATGCCGGTGATCTATCTCTCATGCTGTGCATGAAGATGAAATGGGATCTCCTTTTAGACAATGAGGCATTGGATATCGTCTAATGCGTACACCGAGAGTGAAGTGCTGACTTCGAGACCCTGGGGCGGTCTGCTCGGATCTGTCATGGAGTGGGGTAAATTTGAGCTTAAAGCTCCTGTCCAATCCGTTTCAATAATTATATAATTCAATAATTATTGTATATTTTGTTTAAAGGAATATTGTAACAGAGCTAAGATAATGCATGCATATTAATGAGCCAAGCAGGTGGCAGGAGGCGGGGCTAAGGCTGACTGGGCTGTGTGAGATGTGTTTGGGGGATATACGGAGTTGTGCCTTCACTATACCAACATCTATTATTGGATTTACCATCGATATTTCTATAATCTAGATCTGATATTTTACCGTGTCAAAGTTTTATAATAATAATTTTGTGTTAATAATTTGAAATCGTGTTCCTTGTGAAATTGTCATTTAAAGTAGACAGTGTGATATTACGGTTATTGCTCGGATACCAGTTTAGGCCGTGTCGACGGTCTAACATAATGGAGGCAGCGTCGTGATAGAAATTTCCAGATCGAACTCTATCGTCTTTGGATTAATACCTTTTCGGACATTGCTACCAGAAAACCAGAAAATCAGATTATCGATAGTCAACTTCAAATATTCAACATCTTCCAACTTGCGTATCGGAGAGGGCTGTGTGACGGAGCTACGGGGCGAGAAGGCGGCTCGTATCTCACCACGGTTGAGGTGTCAGGCGAAGTCGGAGTGTGGCGACTGGCGAGGAGGCAAGGAGACAAGGAGACTGAAATCTCTAGGATTGAGGTATCATACGTGTACTCGGAGAGAATGTGAGTACCCACTTTGTTTTCGCATGAACTAGTGACTAGTCTATAACTCACGAAACTAACTGATTCTGTGGTAATCATGGTATAGGAACTGATGGTGAAATAGGTTTTTCAGAAAATATATAAACAGTGACTTGAGCCAATTTATTTTCTGAAAATTTGACGATTTTGTATAAAAACTGTGTCCATGAAAATTGTAATCAGGGTGTAGTAACTGATGGTGAAATAGGTATTTCAGAAAATATATAAACAGTGACTTGAGCCAATTTATTTTCTGAAAATTGGACAATTTGGTACAAAACTGGGTCCATGAAAAACTGGGTGAAAAACTGGGTCCATAATCAGGTTATGAGGTCATGAGAAAACTGTGAGAACAAGAGAAAACTCGTTAATTTTGATTGCAGTTGTTGACAGTTTAATGGCTGAGGTACTCAAGAGGAAATTTGGTGTAGATTTCAAAGGGGAATACACTTGTGTGTGGATAATTGGGTCTGACAGACACTGACAGGTTGTGATAACACACCATTAATCTTCATTCTTCAGATTGTCTTCACCATGAACTTCGACCTTTGTGGGCGGAACAATTTTTGAGTGACACTGTCAATTAGCTAGAGAGTGAACAGGGTTCACTTATTGATTTTAGCAGAGATTTAGCAAAGTTACTGACAGAATCTACAGCTACTTATAGTAGAGTACTGATTGAATTTACATGGTATAATAGCATTATTGACTCCATCTGTCTAAATATAAGTAAATCTGGACTATTTATAGCAGACATAGCTGTCTGGGTATTTAGGTTACTGGCATATAATAATATTTACAAACATTGAAGAAACATTATTATAGTAGGCTACTGACTGGAGACTGAGTAGGCCATACATTAGCATTACAGGAGAGACATTTTGACTTTACAATCATAAACTTTGAACTCTATTAGACTACAAACTGACATTTTGGCTGATTTTGCAACAAAAGTATATCATCTTAAAACCTATAAACAATTAAATAATTGTGCATGTCTATTATTCTAACCAGATTAACACACTAACACAATATTGTGCATGAAAATTATTGTATTTGTGTTGGGGGTTGAATTGTGTGTGACTGTTGGCTGGAATTGGCGATTAATGTTATGTTTCCTGGATGGAAGTTTTGCGCGTACTGGCCATACGGGTTAAATCATAGCGTCTAGATTATATAATTTTGATCGTTCGATTATCAGTTGACACACATAAAATTTGTTCGTAAAACAAACTTGTAAACTTCATACAAAAAAGATGGATAATAGTGATTCAGAAATTACGTTTAATTTTGGAAACCCTTCCCAATATTTGTATATACAGGAAAATGACTTACAGAACATAGACACGAACTACATAGAGGTAGGAACACAGGACAATAGTCACAATTACGTGGACAATGTTAGTGACGACAGTGACGATGAACAGGACAAACAAAGACAGCATGAAATTAGGCTCAGGGAATTAGACATACAATTAGAGAGGGAAAAAATGGCCCATGAGGCACAAATGGCTGAATTACGGAACCAAAATGCTGGGGCAGCGGCAGCCGCAGCAGATGCAGGAAATAGGCCTATCATAGACGGACCAGATACATTACAGTACAAGGGACCACGTATCCCTACATTTAAAGAGGGCACTGATAATATAGATACATACCTTAGGACATTTGAGAAACTGGCTGAAACGTTATACCATTGGCCAAGAGATACTTGGGCATGGCGTCTTGCGCCACTTCTGAGTGGTAAAGCGATGGATGCCTTTAGTAAACTTAGTGACGCAGATTGTGGCAATTATGAGCAAGTAAAATCTGCAATACTCATACGTTATGATCTTACGGCGGAGACGTACTGTAAGAAATTCAAGGAGGATCGTCGGGGAAATGACGAGCAATTTCGTGAGTGGGTTGTTAGATTAGATGGACACTTTAATCGTTGGATTGCAACTAGTCACACAGAACAGACTTATGACGGACTCAAAGACTTGATACTGATGGATCAGTTAATGACGCGCTCACCTAGTGACATGCAGGTATGGTTGAGGGAACGGGAGCCGTCAACGGTGGACGAGCTAACAGAGTTAGCTGACAGATACCTGTCCACTCGTGCACATAAGTCTGATAAAAGCAACAGAGGTTATGGATATCAGAATCATACCGGATATATGGGTCGCCAAACTACACAGGTTGGTGCTAGTTACCGGGGAGGCCATATGCCGAGGGGAGGTCCGCGAGGGAACTTCGGATCTCGAGGTTATCAGGGTGGCCGGGGATATGGAGGCTACCAGGGAAATGGAGGCTACCGGGGAAATGGAGCCTACCAAGGAAATCGTAATTACGGAAATCAAAACCATAGCTATGGAAATCAAGGGGAGAAACGAAATGGCCATGGACATGGAGAGTCGGACACAAAGTCAAATCCGGATCATGTAAAGAAGGAGAGTGAGTCGGACAGTCAGAGACGTACTTCTGACGGCTGTTATACGTGTCACAGGGGTGGCCATATAGCACGATATTGTCCTTTGAAGAATAAGGATAAGCGTAACCCAGGGGCATACTTATGCGGAATTGCGGCAATACATCACACTAAAGAAATGGAGACTAACTACCGACGTACAGGTAAGGTGAATCTCAATACAGTAGAAATACTGAGGGACACTGGATGTACACAGACATTAATCAACAGCAGACTAGTCCAAGTGAAGGACTACATTGATGAGGACATTTGCGTACAATTTGCGGATGGGAAAATACACAAACTGAAGATGGCAGAGGTAGACTTAGAGAGTGAATGGAGGAATGGTAGGATAAAAGTGGGAGTGCTCGATACTTTACCAGTTGATGTGCTACTCGGAAATGAAGCGATTGTGGAGAATGAAGCCTATGCCGTGACGAGAAGTAAAGGAAAACAGATCTCCGATATAGAAAAGAAAGCAGAAACGGAAATATCTGACAGCGGTATAGTTCTTAATGATATGGTTGGGGAGATAAGTGCAGAAAATGATGGGAAACTTAGTAGTACCGAGTATGAGAACAGCACAATGGAGATAATTGGTGACAGTACAGAGAGTGACTCAGGGGAGACAATAGATTCAGAAGACAGTGTAGATGTTACAGGGGAGATGATAAATGGAGGTGAAAACATGGGAGAGTTCAAAGATGTTTTCCAAATGACTTCTGATGACTTGCGTAGACTACAGGAAACTGACAACACTCTGGAAAAAGTGCGGAGTGTAGTGACTACTGAAACTACTGATGAGAGAGTGTATTTCTTCGAAAAGAATGGGATTTTGTACCGACGGTGGGCACCACCGAACAGCCAAGATGAATTTAGAGTTTGTGAGCAAATAGTTGTACCGCAAAGTTGTAGGGCAGCATTGTTGAAAATAGCCCATGGAATACCCATGTCTGGTCATCTAGGTGTAGAGAAGACAAAGTGTCGTTTACTGCGGAGATATTATTGGCCAGGTGTTTTTCGTGACATCGCCGATTATTGTCGTAGTTGTGACGTATGCCAGAAGACGGCGAAGAGGACCGAGGGAAAGGTGAATTTGGGCAGAGTTCCAATAATCGAAGAGCCTTTCCAGAGGATCGCTATGGACATGGTAGGTCCATTACCTAGGTCAGATAAGGGAAATAAGTTCTTGTTGGTAGTCGTTGACTATGCAACCCGTTACCCAGAAGCGGTAGCAGTCCCGAATCTCGATTCTCAGACGATAGCAAATGAGCTCATGTTGATATTTTCGCGCGTGGGGATCCCGAGAGAAATTTTGTCCGACAATGGATCTAATTTTACGTCGCGTTCGATGGGGCAGGTTTGCTCACTGTTGGGGGTGAGTCATATTACAGTTTCTCCATACCACCCTCAAGCTAATGGAGTTGTCGAGAGATTTAATGGCGTCTTGAAATCAATGTTGAGGAAATTTAGCGCTAGCGAACCAAAGAAGTGGGACACATACATACCGTACTTGCTATTCGCATACCGCGAAGTACCGAATGAATCAACAGGATTCTCACCATTTGAATTACTGTACAGTAGACCAGTGCGAGGACCTTTAGATGTCTTGGGAGATCAATGGACGGAAGATCGGAAAAGTGACGTGAATGTCGTAGAGTACGTAGTAGAAATGAGAGACAGACTGGACAAAATGAGTGAGTTGGTAAAAGCGGAAATGAGTAAGAGTCAAGAGAGACAAAAAGTGTGGTATGACAAGACTGCACGAGAGAGAAGTCTAGAAGTAGGTGACAAAGTGTTAGTTTTGTTGCCAACCGCGAGCAATAAACTGCAAGCTAAATGGCAGGGGCCATTTAGAGTTTTGCGAAAGGTGGGAAATGTAAACTACGAGTTGGAAATGCCTGGACACCGAAAGAAAGTTCTGCACATAAATTTGCTTAAAAAGTGGCACGAACGAAAGGCGTTTAGTGTTTTTGTTCAATCTGCAGACGAACAAGAACAGAACATGCCTACTGTGGATGTCATTAATGCAGATAGTGAAGACTGTGGAAGCAGTGACGATGTAAAGATAGGGGAAGAGTTAAATCAGGAGCAGAAAAATGACGTAGAGAAACTCTTACGACAAAATGAAGACGTGCTTAGTAATATTCCGGGTAGGACGAATATCATAAAGCACCAAATCAATCTCACCAATACCGAACCAATTAGACTACGACCGTATAGATTACCACAAGCTGTGAAAGGAGAGGTCAAAGAGGAGATAAATGAGATGTTGCGCATGGGAGTGATTAGACCATCCCAGAGTCCATACGCTTCACCCGTGGTTTTAGTTAGTAAACCAGATGGTAAATTACGCTTCTGCGTAGATTATAGGAGACTAAACCAGGTGACAGTTTTTGACGCGTATCCAATGCCGAGAGTAGATGACATTCTCGATAACATCAGTGACTCAAAGTGGTTGAGTATTATTGATCTGACGCGTGGCTATTGGCAAATACCTATGGACCAATCATCAATCGAGGCCACCGCATTTATTACCGAATATGGACTTTTTGAGTGGGTCGTTATGCCATTTGGACTTCAAAATGCGCCAGGAAGCTTCATGAGGCTAATGAACGAGGTTCTGAGAGGGTGTGAGGAGTACGCCCGAGCGTTCATGGACGACATCATAATCTACAGTGAAACTTGGAACGACCATGTTACCCATCTACAAATCGTGTTAGACAAGCTACGAAAGGCCGGGTTGACCGTCAAGCCAGCAAAGATGAAAGTGGCACAAAAGGAAGTGAAATACTTGGGATATGTCGTGGGCCAGGGCACAGTGAGGCCTGAGGAAACCAAGATCGAAGCCGTAAAGGACTATCCAGTACCGCAGACGAAAACGCAGGTGCGAAGCTTTCTCGGTCTGGCGGGATATTACCGAAAATTTATTCCGAATTTTGCACAAATAGCCGCTCCTTTAACGGACTTGACACGAAAGAGCAAACCGACGGCAGTAGAATGGACACAAGAATGTCAAACCGCTTTTGACGAGCTTAAATTGACACTGATCAACAAACCGATACTACAAAATCCGAACTTCAACAAACAATTTTTGATACAGACGGACGCGAGCGATCGAGGAATTGGAGCCGTACTTAGTCAACCATATGCAGGCGGAGATCTACCGGTATCCTATATCAGCAGGAAACTATTCCAACGCGAGTGTAACTACTCTACCATAGAGAAAGAGTGTTTGGCTCTTGTATGGGCGGTAAGTGTGTTTAGGCCGTACATATATGGTAGAAACTTTGTAGTGCAAACCGACCACAATCCACTCGTATGGTTAAATCGAGTGCGAAATAGTAACCAACGGTTAGTACGGTGGTCGATGGCTTTGCAAGAGTACAATATGCTGATCGAGCATAAATCAGGTTCCAAGAATGGGAACGCCGACGCTCTATCCCGTAAGTAGTGACTGTGACAGTGAAGTAGAGCACACTTGAAAAGCTCAGACTGTGTGAACTGTGAAGACGGGTGAAACTTCAAATCATTATTTTCCGTGTTTGAATTATTGTGTAAATAAATTGTTTTGTTGCGTACTTGACTGTTGTGTCTTGATTTTTGGGGGGTTAGACTAATTTGATGGAGATGACGATTATTTCAAAGTTGTGACGCGATGGACAGACAGTAGATTTACGTGACTCAACAACCATATATTACCTGTATTTTCATATAATATTTTTGCTGTTGCACTTTACAATTATTACGATTATTGATTCGTGTGTATTTTGTGTGTCATAATTTTCATTGATTTGTATAACGTGTCATAACATAATTTTTTGTGTAAATGTTTAGACTGAGAATTTCAAATTTTGCGAAGGTTAAATGAAAATATGACAATTTGAAAAAAATGTGCGTGTATTTTAATTACCCTGTATAGTGCCAATAATTAGAACAGATTTGTCATCCAGCAAACATTGTATTAATTAATTAGGTTGGTTATATGGATTTGGAGGTGTCATTGGGTTAGTTTTTTTTGTTTAAGATTTAGAATGATTATAATTACTGTATTCAGCGAATTGAGACATATTTCTTACTAATAGACTAAAAAATTAATATTGTAGATATAACAAGATATAATTTTTTACCTTAAAAGGATGGACGTGTAACAGAGCTAAGATAATGCATGCATATTAATGAGCCAAGCAGGTGGCAGGAGGCGTGGCTAAGGCTGACTGGGCTGTGTGAGATGTGTTTGGGGGATATACGGAGTTGTGCCTTCA
>WNLI01039230.1:0-11462 GCA_025802215.1 Wirenia argentea
ACCAAAAACACAATTCGAACGTGCGCTGTGCGTCACACGTAAATATTTAGTAAGAAAACTGTAAATAAATACTATGCTGCGCATCCCATGCGAATCGCGCTTGGTATGGACTACTGAGAGTATCCGCCATACAAAAGTATGTAAATCTATTCTAAGCAAATTATAAGCAAATTATGTCAAAATGTCATACTGCATGGATATTGCTTATTAATTTACATACTGCAACTTGAAGTAGATGTAAGCTACATTATATTATATATTTGACAAAAAAATTGTGAACCCGCTTGTTCACTAAAAATAATTTTGTGGAGTGTGCTCACTGTGCAGTTACAATTATTTCATTAAGTATTGTCAAATTCTCATAGATAAAAATTTTTTTGTCATTTGCAGACAACAAAATGTCAATGCCGGCACAATTTCCTATTAAACTGTTTCAGTGGTTATAGGTGCATGTCGGCTTGTTCTGGAGCTTATTTTGGCATATTATTATTAGCTATGTCAAAAGACAAGAGACGGATTTGGGTCTTCAGTTCTAAGACCATTTGCCGGCGCGGGTGCCTATCCATAGCTCCGTCACGAGTCACGTTACGCGATCGACGGCAAGTCGGAAACTCCCTTTGGCCATGTTCATCCATACAATCGATCACATTTCGTAGGCTATGTTTTAATGTAGAAAGAGATAGCCGTCAAATAGCGCATATTCCGCCTCAGTGCTCAGCCCACATGAAATCTGACTACTCATGATTTCATTTCAAATTTCCAATGAAAAATCAGATTGAACGCCTTTGATATTATATAACATTCCAGCATATCGTAATATTGAAAATGTCATGACATTTATGGAGTCTAGACTCTACTGTATATTTGCGATGTTACATAACATATAACCTACATATTCCTACAGCTCTTGTAAACTGAGCTGTGTGGCATTCTCTGTGTTTCCTACATAGCCTATTGTAGGCATTATGCTTTCGATAGATAGATTAAAAATTTATAAAGCGCATCTATGGTATTAAAACCGCCAGCTTTTAACTCCTTGACTTTCGGCGCCCTCATATACCATATGTTTTTGACATATCAATACGTCCATAGCAATCACTGAGTTAAATATTCTTCGGTAATAATTTTCAAGGTTTTTTCTTTGCCCATTTGCTCACTTTTATGGGCGTCGCATTATTTTAACGCTTTCATCCATAGTTACATGGTGGGGATTATTATAATACACTGTACTGGGATCGCGGTGCATTTGATGCTTTGCTCACATCTTCCCTCGTGTGACCATGATGTAAGATCAAAATTTGGCAGATCGAGAGATCTGAAAATGTAGCATATAAATATCCGACTTTTTAGAATTTAGCTCACCTGCTGAGCTTTTTCCGTCCACGGTTGTCCGGCGTACGTCGTCCACTTTTCCTTTAAAAATCTTTTTCTCAAAAAACGTTTGTCAGTTTGACTTCAAATTTTATCAGAGGCATCCTTGGGGTCTTGTGATCCAAGTTTGTTCAATTCGTCAAAATTGGGTCAAGGGGGCATCGCCAAGGGGAGATAACAAAATGTAAGCTTAAAATCCTTAAAAAATGTTCTTCTCTGAAACGGCTTGGTGTGTAGACCTAAAATTTGGTGTGAGGTATCCTTAGGACCATAGTACTCAAGTTTGTTCAAATCGTCAAAATCGGATGAAGGGGGCGTGTCCAAGGGGGCAGTCCAAAAAATGACATAATGTTAACTTTAACTTATCCAAAAATCTTCTCCGAAACCGGTTGACAGACAGATGTGAAATTTGGTGTGAGGCATCCTAAGTGGCTTGGCTCTAAAATTGGTTCAAATCGTCAAAATCGGCTCAAAGGGGCACGTCCACGGGGGCGGTCCACAAAATAATTTTATCCTTTCTTTAATATTAATATGAAATCATAGAAAATCTTAAACTACTTGGCCTGTAGAGCTAAAATTTGACATGAGGCATCTTTGGGACTGTGGTACTCAAGTTTGTTCAAATTTTCAAAATCCGTTCAAGGGGGCGTGTCCAAGGGGGCGGTCCAAAAAATGACACAATAACATTAACTCATGCAAAAATATTCTTCATATTTCTTATCATTACTCATCAGTTTCTCCGAATATAAGCTGGTGGTACACTGAAAAATTGCAGATGAGCGTCTTGAGGCCCCTTGGGCCTCTTGTATACAATTGTTACAATTCATTTACAGACCGTAGAACAGCATTTGCTCAAGGTGACAAGAAACGTTCACGTGACGACTCCTCTACCCGCCGTGGATCGGTCGAGAGGGGGAGGGTGGGATACCATGAGAAACGGCGCAGTTGGTCACCAGAGGAGCCGATACAGGGCCTGGATAGCTTCCAGCCCGTCACTGTGGATATCACTAACTTCTTCAAACAGGTGGGTACGCCTACTTTTTGAGAAAAATGCAATTCATAGACCTTAAAATTTATACACAAGTTGTGTAACAGCGCACTTTAGATGCCGAAATAATCTGAAAAAAAAGTGAAAGTGAACAATCTAAAGATTATGCTTTACACTACAAAAATGATTTTGTTACATGGTTTCTTACTAGTTTCTTAAAACGAGAAAATATTTTGATGTGCGGAATAAAATATTGTATAGAAAGTTTAAAAAGCAATTCTAATTTTAAGAAAAACAATATTTTGTATTAATTTTCATTTCAAGAATCATTATTTCATATTTCTTACGTCACTCCCTAGAAAATATTTTATTTAGCACAAAATATTTTCTCACTTGATATTTTTTCAGAAACTCTTGACGATTCATAATTGTACACATAGAATATGCCGAATTCATGTGTGAACATATTTGGTCAACTTATTTGCTGTCGATGTACAAGGTAGCAAATGGGATGGCTTAATTTTATAGTGTTACATACTAGATTTTCGTTACTTGATTATTGGTGCAATTTTTTTCTACCTGCAGGAAACCGATAAACTGAGTGACGATGACCTGTTCAAACTATTGGCGGATCTGAGTCGCCCCACATCAGCTCATAAGAAACTCAAAAATAATATACCAGGTAAGCTTATAGCAGATAGCGTATGGGTTGAATCCCGGTTGATTGCAGGAATGCATACATGTAGCATATCCCCTGATAGCCATTATCATATGGGCTGATAGCATAATTATGCGCTTATAGCCATTAGCAAAAGGGCTGATAGCAGCAGCGTACGGGCTGATAGCCAGGCTAATCTGACAAATTCTGGCTCCAATTACCAAACAGATCTATCTGTGTGTCCTTGGAAAAGGCAACATATGTTGAGAATGGAACTGCACAGAGCCGGGATAGCTCAGTCGGTTAAACGTTAGGATTTCAATTCATTTGGGATCCACGGGTCGTGGATTCAAATTTTAAACTGTGCGAGCGTGCGTTTAATGGGTTTTTCCGGTGTTCCCTGGTTATCACATCATCTCAATTCATTTCATCATATTCTTACCGTTATTTTATACTAAACTATCTGACATAATGTTCAACAAATCATATAAATTGTTAGAGATACGTGTAACATAACATAATATATTGTTTACAAATTCAATAAATTTATAGGCTAAATCACTATAGATTGGATACTGTACTATACATATTATGTGCTTAAAAATGTGTATATATTATTTTACTGTATTATACTCTTTTACTGTATTCCCATTCTTCATAACATTGTGATAGTGAATATCGATTTATGAACGTTTGACTTACACATATCATTTGATTCATTTCTGTACATAACTATGTAATATAATTATTATGTATACCTAAATAGAATTTATATAAGTCGGAATTTTATCTGCGTATGACAATCATTAAATTACTCGAAATTTGCACTGTTTATACCATATATGCATAAATTATATTATACTATTTTTAAATCTACATTAAATCTACATAAATTTTCACTATTGATAATCAACGTATATATTTGCTAACTATTTTGATCAGTCATAGTAGACACTGATGTAAAATAATTATTGTTTCTCTGTATTATTTTGTTGTTATAATAATAGCTTGTTAAACTTTAATAGAATAGTAGTAGTACTTAGTATATTAGTGGTCGTCAGGCACTGTAAATATTAGTATTCGCCTTAATGTAAACCACTGTAATAAATTATTAATAAAAAAAATATATATATTTATACGCACTCGACCTCATTGTGCTGGGAATTCCTGGTCAAAACGTGTTGACTTGATGAGGTATTCTGAACATATTCATAATTAGAGTTGGCTATATTGTGATTGATGGCTCGAAGACCTTGAACGAAGTAAAACGGAACAAATATACAGTATATCTTTGTATGTGGTATTTTACATATCATATTTTAGGTTAATTCGAAGCAGCTGAATTTAACAATAACGTGAAAGTGTGAAAATTGATGCCACATTTTTTTGTGTTTTAACCTCACAAATGTCAAAATTAATGTTAGGTCTTACATACATAAGGATCGTGCATTCAGCAAGTCCACTTAATAATTACAATAATTATGATAATAATAGGTTACAGTATGTAACAGTTTTTCGTGACAAATGGAGTTTTATTTCATGAGTGGGGGTAGGACAGAAGTACATGTACTTATTGCACGCTTCGGCGTCGAGTGCAATAAGTACTTCTGCCCAACCCACACAAGTGAAATAAAAATACACTGTGTCACGAATCACTGTCACATAACCGATTTATAACATACCGGTACGACCCAATGACTTACGCAGGCCCATTCAAATGCATTGAAATAACATACAGAGGCACCTGCGTGGAGAGAGGATTTGACAGATGTCGTCATTCATTTCACTGAATTTGTAGAATTTAAATGTCTTCATGTTGGTTTAAAATCAGCAGAGACTTTCGTCAATTTTTCACGCTTCAAGTTGCAAAAAATTCTGACCAAAGTTTTGACCTAAATATTTCAGAACGAGGCTGCCGTTCATAACGAACGTGCAATAATGATCGCGCAATAACGATCGAATATAATAACTAATAGTACAGATTCACTTTCAAATTTATACATACTCGTACACCGTGTGTCTATACAATTGGTATAAATTTTTCGTGATTAGAAAACTGAGACTAGAAAATGTGTTTTTACTAGGGAAACAATATTACTCATCTAATTTATTAGCCTAGTTGGTGGTAAAAATGATGGAAGCCCGGGAGATAATTTGCATCATGGGGAAAACAATCTATAACAATTAGTAATCAATAATGATGAATAAAGACCACTGATGTTTTGTTTTGACATGGTACCACAGTGAACACAAATTGATGTACACCTGTTACCGGCGATCTTTTTGCGGTACTGTAATATTATGTAAGTATGTAATTTATAGTTGTTGATTACTAGTTACAATAATGTGTTAACTGGGATTGTTCGTATGTGGTTTTTTGTGTGAAAGTAAAAAGTGTTTGATTTTTATACCGTCTTTGTATGTATTGAATTTGCTGCGTCTCAAAGCGGTAGAAGTACTGATGGCGAAAGTCATTTTGGCTACCACACAGTATTCCTTATACTCAAATTACTGTGTTGACACAGAAACAGTCATCAGTACCCATTTCGAGCTGGGTGAACCGAGGCTATGGTTATGCTGCACAGTCTTTTTACGCATTGCTGCGTCTTAAAGCGGTAGATGGGAAAAGTCGAAAGTTTGAACCCATGTCTTTCTGCTTAGAAAGTAACACGACCCCGACAGCTATTAGGCCATATGCCATCACACGCCATACGCAAGTGACCAGTACTCGCTCTGCGTTCGTTTGCTCGGGTGTCCAAAAGTGCATATATGAAAAGGTACATTTATATAGGTTTTGCATGTCATTTTGAATGTTATTGACTGAATGTTTCGACTATTACTGTTGCATCAATTATTACTGTTGCATCAAATACAGTTTGTGTCAAATGAAAAAATTATTGTTAGTGCATGAAAAAACCTGAAATCCCTGAAAATGCACATCCGGTTAGTTAGTGCCAAACTCAATCATTTATTACCAGTATCTATAATAAGCTGAGAGAGGGGTAAGAAAGTGACTGACACAGCCTAGGTTTCTAGTACACATATGGGCTGTTTTTAATGTCTACAATTATTATTATTATCTTGATCTTTGTCTGCCACACTGCTATGGACCTGCATGTTTAATACTGTGTACAGATATGTATATCAGCGGCAATAACAAACTGTATACTGCTAATTTTAAATGTAAATATTTGTCCTAAGGCAAGGTGTCGCAATTTTAACAACCCGGACTAGTAGTTTTCAAAATATGTGCAAAATTCTGGATCAAATTTGTCTTTCTGAGAAAACTTGGCCACCCCATCGCAGTATGATTATAATACATAGCATATAACCTACATTTTAAGAGCCAGACAATGTTTTTATGTTAATAATGGATTGTGTGAATTTGTGTCATTATAAATCAAAAATAACATTAAGTGAGGATATAATTAGTTACGAACTAACGCGCAGACATAAAGAATGTTTCGCTCAGAGTAGATTTATAATGATTATATAATTATTAAGGATATTGTACAATACATTCAGTACTTTTTACCCAAATATTTAAAAATAATAATATCTTCATAATATTAATCAATTTACACAATGCAGTATAGAATAATGTCCCTGTGCAATTTATATGTAAGTGTCTTTTAAACATAAAAGGTCATGGTGCTCAATGTTTTTCCATCATTGAATATTATTTATTATGGTAAGCAAAGCACCAACATTAAGTGAAAACAATATAACATGTGTTCCATCCATAACTAAAGACCAATTGCCAAGGTCATTCTGACCATTATGAACATAAATAATGCGTTTTTACTACAACAACTGAGTGAGACACAGCACTTCATGCTATGAACACTAATACATTTAATTGGCTAAAAGACTCGCGGAGTCAATGCATTCAGTTGGAGACAGGAGGAAGATGCCAGCAAAATTCTCATGAAAACTACTCAGTCTCAATTTTACTGACTGATCTAGTCCATGCAATTATGACTACCTTGGACAAGGGCAATCTAGCAACAAATGTTGTGGCCCGTAAAACGGGCTTTTATATAGATTTCTGTTCTACCAAGAAATTATACTTTATTTTTATGGAACGCAGTACCTCAGTGGTAGATTGCTCGTCTTGAAATCTCGGGGGCCTGGGTTAAAAAACGGTGTGGTATTTTTCCTGTGTTACCGTAATTCTCTTCGGCAAGGAACACCCCTGCTTGTCTTCACTAGTTCAGTGGCTAAATTGAGCATGTAGGGACTGGGTAGCTTCTGCTGAAATTCTGCAGGCTTCTTCCTGCTGTCTTTGAGTCATGGAAGATGGACATATCCTGCCCATGTCCAGTGGTTTTATTATCCGGGCTATCTGGTTTCCCCACCATGATACCATCTCAATTTCAGACACTACATGTCTATGTGTCGATACAACTCAGTGTGTCACCGTGCTTACAGAGTATTCTCGAAGCAGTCATTGCGGCAGCACTCCCTTGAAAACAGTCACACTTACATGCCACATAGGGATGTGGTTGTATTCCATTCAGGAATATAACGCATATATTATTAATTTATTATACTGCATATTGTAATAAATTACCTAAAGAGAGTAGACTGCTTGAGGATTCCTCGTGGGCCTTTGAGGGATGGCAAATCTTCTGGCAGGGGTATTAGATCAGGTTCTGTAACAATTCATGATAATAGCACAGGGTTACGTGGGATGGCGCACCTCAATGCCCCAAACAATGACAAACTTATTATTTAGCCATTCAATTTATTGTTCAATTTCCCAAAACAACTAATCATAGCTCTAATGCCGATCTCACATAATTGCCTCTGTTCACCCAGGTCTAGAGATGGGTACTGATTGTGCATATTATACACCTTTGAACAAGTAAGCATTGATTGGAGAGTAAGACTGTGCTACATGGTAAATGGCATTCTGGCGCGCACTACCGGGTCCTTCCTGCATAGTTATGTATTTTAAACTGGCATTTACCAGATACGGATATCTAAAAGTACATGTGTACAATAGTAAATAATATGAGCGCAAGATAAACACATCAACAACAATCACAAGTACCCACTTACTTACTTAGTGACATTACAGAACAATTTTCACTGATGAATTTTGGAATACAAATCTACTTCCCATGGTGGTAAAAGGAACAATGACCCCTAGTGTCATTGTTCAAATTAGCGTCGTTTTAAAAATCTTTGCGCGACACACATGCACGATGGATGTTGATATAGGCTGTGAGGTAGATGTATGAGGCTAGTATTTAGAGTTGCATTTGTATTGTAATATGTTACATGTAACATGAATTAAAACTACATTGACTTGCCATCATCAGACTGGAGTAGAGATTCGGGTAGGGGGATCTGGTCAATCTGTACTCGCTCTGTGTTCTTCACTTGTTCTGCAAAACATGTAGTGTATGGGTGAATAAAATGTACTGTATTCTTCACTCATTATACAAAACAATTGTGTGAATGAAATGTAAAATAAACACTATTTAGATAGAATCAGACATTATTGATTCGTAATTGTGCTGCATCATAACCCTACATGTAACCTTATCTCAATCAACTCTGTCACATCTGTAAGTCACATTGACTGTCTTATCTAGCGCAACAAAAATACACTTCACCTGCTGTCAGCCTGTCACTGTTGCCAACCCATGGTGCCGGTGCCACCCCATGTGTGGTAGCTCAATGATGGAGTGCCACCTCTTGGGCCATAGCTCAGTGATATAGAGTGCCCATTTTGGGATATCAGGGTTCAAGCCTGTGCGGTGACAGAACTTAGTGAGGAATTCTTCATGTTCAATGGCTAAATTGCGCATTTGGGGACTGGGTCTCAAATAGCGCTGGAAGATGTATGTCAACGGAAAATATCTTGTCCACGATGTCGATGTAACTAGCTCACCACCATTATAATTCATTTGTATGAGATTGAAAGGTATACTTGAGGGCTTCGTAATACACCTCACCACATGTGCATTACGAAGCCCTCACCACATGTGCAAAAACCTTTCCATCCCATAAATGAACTGTGGCGCTGTGTCTTGGAGACTAATTAATGTACAACATAATCGTCTTCAGCATTCAATAATGCCATCGTGTCTCCACTCCAATAACGACATCTTATCCAGAACCAAGCCAAGATGTGACTCTTCACAGACTATGAGTCAAAGCATTTGATCATGTAGGTCGTCTCGTCCGAAACACAATTTAGTGACCTACCTCCAATCCTCCATCTACATTTCCATCTTCACGGCGCGGCGCTGTCCCAGAGGCAGACCACTGTTTATCTGGGCTGACCAAATCACCGATATAAACATGACAACACCTGATGTAATCGCCGCGACTCATAATAAAAGTCACAGTATTCATACTGCATAAGGTTATAATGGGCAATGGTTAATAATAGTCTAGTATACTTGGTAGGCCAACCATAGTAGAGCTGCAGTTTATTTCGTGTGTTGGTGGACACGGCTACTAGCCACATAATCTATACTATATTACGTTGTAAAAAAATAGACTAGGGGCAACTGCATTTGAAAACATAAGGGGCATTGGATGCACCCTAACACAGGCTACTAATAGTTACTAATTCGCTAATATACTTGACAATGATAGGCCAACCGTAGTAGTCTAGTAGAGTTGCAGTTTCTTTCATGTGCATGTGCTGGTGGACACAAGTCAAGTAAGTCTAGCCACAGCAGCTATACTGTATTAGGCTATATGTAATGGGAATGGGCCTAATGGCTAATAATTGCTTAGTATCCTTGACAATGAAAGGTCAACCGTAGTAGAGCCAGATATTCTTCAGTGTGACAGGTTATAATGGGTAATGGTTAATAACTGGCTAGTATACTTGACAATGATAGGCCACCCATAGTAGAGTTGTAGTTTATTTTGTGTGTTGGTGGCCACTGGACAGTGGACACAGGCTAGTAGTCACATCATCTACATATACTGTATTACATTATAAAGGATAATAGTAATTCGCTAGTATGCTTGACAATGATAGGCCAACCGTAGTAGAGATGCAGTTTATTTCGTGTGTCATCTATGCTGTATTACGTTATAATGGGTAATGGCTAATAACTGGCTAGTATACTTGACAATGATAGGCCAACCGTAGTAGAGCTGCAGTTTCTCCCGCCGCCGATCTTGCTCGACATCAGATTTTCTCAACTCTACCATGTATTCAGGGTCTTCTTTTTCCTGTTGAGAGAGTACAGCATGGTAAGAACCGAATTTCACAATTTTTTTAATAAATTACAAAGGCTCGTATTTAACTGGTAATTACTCGTCATATCAGAATTACGGGGGTTTGAACCCACGATCTTATTCATATATAAAAAATGTGTGAATTTATATAACGCAAATTCACGGCTGCCCATGTTGCCACTGAGTCGCTGACCCAACTAAAATGACATGTTTGCACTATCAATATTCAATATCATAACATTAAATTAACTGCGCAATTAGACGTGTAGCAATAAAAAGTTTTCCCGTGAGATAAATATTTATGACGATTTTATATGTTCGTGGGAATTGAATGGCCCTGGTGACAATGTGACTCAGTTTCTTAGGTTGACCGACAATCGTAAAATAGAAATAAAATGTGCCATTTCTGGGGCACAATTTTGAATGCTCCATATTTGTCAATGTCAGTTTACATCAGAGTGGGACTGGGTAATATTTTATAGAACATTAAGTTATACATGCAAATTGCAAAAGCTATGTAACAAAGGCGAGTATTTATACGATCGGTACCTACAGTACAGTAGGGTTCAAAGTACTTCAAACTACTTGGATTGGAAATAACGGAATGTTTTGAGACAAAAATGTATTACGGTAATTTCTGAGTTACTTCATTACTCACTTAATTCAACCGTGCCCCATTTTCAGGCAAGTGAATTTCACTTATTTCAACGCCCTATAATCAACATCACGTGATTCACGTCGTAAATATTTTATATAAAATTGCGAAAAAGTATTCACATTGTACTAATAATTGATCGCCTTGTTGCCAAAGATGTATGTACTGTATACGTCATAGACGTATGGCATATGAGGGTGATGGCAGTTAACGAGTTAGCATATACTTGCATGACATGCAATGCATGTCGTTTATGCATTTTCGACTTTTGCGACTATTTAAAAAGCGCTAAAAATAAAACCTCATCATCATAAGCATTATTAGTGCACAAACGACATTCAATAACATCAGCCATTCAATAAAGGTAAGGGTTTGGTATTTAGGCTTATAAATGTGTGTATAGTGGTCAGCCTTGGACACGAATTACTCACGTATAATTTGAGAACTCTGTAGAAAGTTTCTTTGAGTTTCTTGCGTTTTTCTTTGAGAACTTTTTCATTCAGAGATGGAGGGGTCATCGGGTCAAACTCTGCAAAAAATACATTAATTAAAGTTAATTGTGATATATGTTTATAATT
>WNLI01039341.1:0-11461 GCA_025802215.1 Wirenia argentea
TTCGGTTCAATTCCCAAAATTAGCCATCTGTGCATGGGTAGTGGACTGACGGTAGCTCTGAGCTGCTCTGGGCTGACAGTGGCGAGCGAGGAGTGTGTATATCGTGGTTGTATGTATTGCGGTTGGTTGTTTTTGGGGGAAGCAACATTTTGTATACGTAAAAAAATCATCTATACTTAATTATATGTAACAATAATAAAGCCTAGTATAAAAAATTTACATTACGTAATCCATTATCTCAACTCATTTCTTTCGCAATTTTCATTAAGATTATTATAAAATAGGGTCTACATTCACTGCGTGGAATAGTTGCCATTACTATATTGGAGGAACAATGCAGTAACGAAGTAATTGGTGAGGGCCTGCCAAGAATAACTCATCTGGCTCGACGTATTTACTGCAGAATCCGTTTGTTAGAGCGATAACTCTGGCACTTCAGACTGACTTCCTCTTGGTATTTGCGAATTATGGTACAATAATAATGGTTGGTACTTCTTAGTAGACTAGACTTACTATACTATAACTTACGTGCAAGATTGCTCTTAATTCTGGTATTTGCGAATTATGGTACAATAATAATGGTTGTTGCTTGGTTGGTTGGTACGGTACCAATAGTAGAGTACTGCGAGAGCACTTGATTCTTAATCCTGGTATTTGCGAATTATGGTACAATAATACTGGTTGGTAGACTTGGTATCTTTAGTAATATATACTTACTATCGTACTGTTATCGTACTACTAATATAACTTACGTGCAAGATTGCACTTAATTCTTGCTTCTGGTAGGCGGCCGTAGGCCTATTTGAGAATTATGGTACAATAATAATGACGGTTTCCTAAAGTATACATATATACTATAACTATAGTACAGAATTGCACCTCTTTCTTAGAGTAGCTACATGGTATTTGTGAATTATGGCACCGAATGATAATAATGATTGGTAACTATACCGATTAACCGATAGTATACCAAGCACCTGATGGTATCTGGTTGAATACACACGAGGTATTTATAATTACCGTCTTCTTAATTAATACATTTTGGTAATACCATGATGTAGAAATGTCTACTCGTTGGCTGTCTATTACAGTACATATTATCTGTAAATGTATAGATACTACTGTACTGTACGTCCATGTTCTCGACATGCACACGTGCACCTAGTACGATTATCTCCAACTCTGAAGGATATCAAGATCCAGAAGTGGATAAATTTTCCGTTATACATGTGCCAATGGTATTTGTACCAAACCTACTGCACGAGGAGCATATAATTTTTATACGATAGTGCGAATACATTTAATTAGTCGTATGAGATTTTCTTTTTTCACTAAGATGTTGTGCCTTTTTTATAATTGAATTCAAATTCACCCTCGGTATATACGACACCTATTGTGCGAGAAGGTACCTCTAACATACTGTTCATGTCTACTTTTGGCGTGAAAGGAGATCCATATGTACAAATGTCTCATATTGGTTGTCAATCTAATCGTAGAAGGATACTCCAACACTATACTAAATACGAGGGACACTGACAAAAGTATGAATCTGTTGCCATTTCTGTTCACTCTCAATATACAGTACACTCTGTTCCATAAACAAACGTTACACCTCTTATTGAAAACAGAAAATATGCTGTAGGATATCAAAAACTTTACAATATATTTTAATGTAACTTTACGTACTAAGTATGCATGCATATTTAGTATATAAAAGGAAAGAAAAATATATGAAAAACCTTTTTGATTTGTGATATAATTATAGGACATGGGGACAGAAAATGAAAGTGTAACGTTTTTTATGGAACAGAGTGTAATCTCTGACATACATTTTGTAGGACTATAAGCCTATATGACCTACAATGTAGGCTATACAGTATTATATCTTGCACAGTCATATACATTGCAAAACAACATAATCACATGATTATATTAGTCGGCTATAATTATTTATAAATCATCAAGCAAGTAATCATCTAATGGGATAAATATCAAACAATGTAATTAGTGTTCATTAGGGAATTAGTGCACACGCAAACCACTAATATCACGATCGACAGTAGCGCACTGGTAGGCAATGGGCGTAATAATTTAATAGACGCCTACCTATAACTACTGTATTGATTTTTAATGAGCACCTGTTTTAAAATAGGTAATCAATAATTATTATGGTGCATAGATGCAGCTTGTTTGACCAAAATTGATTTTGAAAATTATATAGTCTACCCATAGTTTAAATGACGAAAACCACACTATACGATGATGATTGATGAAACATTGCAATCGACATAAAGTAAAATAAACATATCTGCTCTATTTATTTTTATTATAGAATATCGATTCATGGTCCATCAACACATTATTATTTTTACGCATCAATGATAGTGTTAATTAAATATATATATTATCTTTAAGTTATATATATGCAATGCATATTGGCATGTCAGCCTAGCCTACATGTATTAATTTGGTCACTGCAACATGTGTTTGTTGGTTTTTTTGCAATATAGACCCATAGAGCTCATGTGCTTATAATGCGTCGATGCACACGACCCAGTGAATGATATTTCAGACTCTAAGGACATTCCACACAGTCCAACCCCCATGACCCATCTCCCATCTCTACACAAACCACGTCCTAACAACCCCACGACACCCCTTCTAACCACATTCCATAACCAACACATAACAAACCCTAACGACCCTTTCTCCCATCCCAATATCTCAACCAAACACACTGTCAGACCAAGTCCAGGCAACACCCTCCTCTCCAATGCATGCCTATTCCATAACCAACACAAACCAAGCCCTAACGCCCCATATCTCCTATCTATACACATTCAACAATAAAAACATACCAAACCCTAACAAAACATAAACCGTCCTAAAAGCCCCTCTCCCATATGTCAGATAACCCCATCTCCAATCCCGTACGTACCACAACCAATACAGACCCCCCTCTCCACAACCCATGTATATAGCCTACCCCACCACCATCCTCTCTACACAAACCAACCCCCACGACCCACCCTCACCACCATTCACTCTACACCTGCAGACAAGTCCTGAAAACTCCCTCTGCCATCCCATGCCACAACAAACACAAACCGAACTCTCACGACTCCTATGTCTACATCCTGCAGCCCAAGTCCCGACAACCCATCTCCCACCATCCACCCTACACATGCAGACCAAACCCTAACGACCCCACGTTGTTCATCATTATTTCATGTCGCCCGGGACTTAACTCAATCATTATTTCCCCATCATGGACACATGTTGCTATCCCTCTAGTGACAACCATGGGTCGAATGCCATTATGTTGGAAGTTATACAGTAGTCTGCCCAAAGGCGGTATTCTCACGTATATTATACATAAATGTATAATAATTTTTTTGTGACTTCATAAAGTAAAGTAAAGTAAAGTAAAGTAAAGTAAAGTAAAGTAAAGTTTTCAGTCTTAATTCCTTTCCCCTCCGCCATCACCAATGCGATGGCGAATATCCGAAGCATGAATCAAGATAACTAATGTACGCTCATGCAGGTAAGCCGTTTCGGACCACAAGACTGCATGGTTACAGTGATTAGGCCTATACCATTCTCAATATGGGATAACCAAAACTCTCTAAAAACCGAGCAGCACGATCCATCTGAACCCCAAAGTACAAGAGGATCCAGACCATCTATAGAAAGTTTATTGACAAGAAAAAGAAGCATTTCCTTACATGTGTATGCACTCCGCTATTGTACCGTTTGTAAGTTCTATACATCCAATACGCCTATGTTATACCAGACTCTGAATCACATGCGATCCCTGACCCTGTGCGCAGTGAATCGGGCCATGTCCCGAAACTAATCAAGTCTAATTCGCCGTAATTCCCTTGGTATGCATCCATTATTCAAGTCACGCCAAAACCGAGACATGCGCAAATTGGCTCAGTACACATGCGCAACGGCGAGGCGACATCGATTGTGGCGGAAGAGGGGACTTTTGGGAGACATGAGCGATTCACGATAGCGTGTTTGCATTGAAATAGACACACACGTGACAGTCATGTACAGTATAAATAGTGGCGTTTCAGAACCCAAAGCCACCCATGCACTCAAGTCAAATTAATCGAATTAGTCTACAGTATAGGGTCTATAGAGCAGGCTGTACTGATCATGCATCTTATGTTCTTCCAACCTATGTCGATGCAATCCACCGACCGTCCAGTCTCGCGTCTATAGTTGCACACCGAGTGGGTTCACCGATCACCTAATGAAAACCTCCCGATTCACCGATGTGGTAACGAAGACTTTCCGATGACTTCACCGATATCCCAATGAAGACATTGCGATGATGAGTTCATCGATATTGTAACGAAGACCTGCCGATACAGTCACAAATGTCCTGAGGAATATCTTTCGATGCATTGACCAATGTCCTCACGAAAGCCATCCGATGCATGCGTTCGCCGTTACATGTAGCCTATTAACTAAGATTATCCGACAATTCACCGGCCTAGCACATGCCTTCCGAAGAGTTCACCAATGTCGTAACGAAGACCTGATGCGTTCACGATCACATATGTCCCTGCAAAGACTTTTGGATGCGTCATATAACGAATACTCCCGATGCATTCACCGATATCCCAACGAAGTCTTTCCGATGCATTCACCAATGTCCTGCTTATTTATTTTCCGATGCATTGACGAATGTCCTAACTGGAACCTTCCGATGCGTTCACTGCTGTCTTAACAATGATCATCCGATGAGTTCACAAAGACTCTCCTATGCATTCATTGATGTCCTATAACGGAGAATCTCCGATGCGTACTCCGATGTCCTACCGAAAATGTGTTAACCGATCTCCCGACGAAGACTCTCCTATATAATGCATTCACGACTGCTACAAGACCCTTCGCTTCTTACATCGTAAAACTGAAGTGACGTCGACGTACCTTTTCATGCCGTTGTAGGATAGCGAAGATTTTCAACGTATTGGGCAGCCTATAATACCGAAGTGTTCTTATTGCATCACTACAGCATAAGTACCTCCGATATCCTACGCAAAATTATATACGGAATAAACTACGGTACATCATTCTATCGCGACACAAAGTTAGCATAGCCTAGACTATGAATACCGTGGTTTCTCTTCTGTCTATAAAGTTATACTGGATTTCAAAAAGACGATTGGATTTCAAATTGACAGGAATCGTCTTTTTTCTGAGATTGTGTGTGTACACTAATAATAACCTTTAAACCACTGAAAACCATCTCGCTTCACCCAGAGTCTGCATACGGTATTGATTTAAGAGAATGTCACACAATTACTAAATTATATCTGCAATTTTCTTACGATTATACCCAAATGAATCTGGTTTGCCGAGTCTGAAGCGATTTCTGAGATTGAGATCACGTATAGCCACCCGTTTGTTGACGCCACTCTTATAATCGACCACGAAATTGCAATATCAGGTTATTAGTTCTATAAGTTATTAGTTATATCTGTATACCTATTAGTGTGATGATTATAGTCAGTATGTAATTATATTTTGTCATGTGATACACGTGTATTAATTTTAAATACCGTAGTATTATGTGTCAAGAATAGATTACTGTATAACTCCACGTTCGCTGTATTTTTCAAGAAGATTCGCAAAATTGTCATACCCGAAACGGTCTCTAGGTCACGCCGACTTTCCCCAATTTTCCTTGGAATTTCAAGTTTCTAGGTACATATAATTAATAGGTTACTTGAGTGGGAGTTCTAGTCTGTAAATATATCCGACTATATTTAAACGTAAAATGCAAGAGATGGTATGTATACAGTATGTACAGTGGTACTGAATAAGTTATTGGCAACGTTCAAATCGCTGTGCACCTTGATTCGTATACGAGTAAAACAAGCTCATAAAACACGCGATGCCCAGAAAATGTATAATCCCAGCCTCTCAACGAAAGCCCCTAATGCACCACAGAAGCCGAACAAGTCCCCTCATTACCTAAACTCATTACGACCGGTCGATCTATTTCCCCGTACGTAAACCACTCGGTAATTTCGGTAATTTTCGGACACACGTGAAATATTGACCGGGCTGTCACTGAGGGTATCGATCATTGCAAAACATTAGTTAATGAGTCTAGTTGTGATACACAATACACGCACTGATACACTGGCTGTTGATAAAGTGCACAAATAAAAGATATATGAAAACGAATCCACTACACCGCCACAGCTCTATCATATCGCTTCGAGTTTCTTTTGAACGACAATCGTAAAATCTTGGATGCACCAAAAACCGACGCCGGACCCAACCTCCTGTGACTATACTCATAATCCGACTGCTTCGTCGATAAATCGATTCTTCACCACCGCTAATTGACTATAATCGTACGAAAACTAAACCAAAATCATTCAACGAACCTCCTGACTTCTCGCACTAAGTCATGTAAACTTTTGGCCTTTATCTGTCATGATTTCGGACGGGAAACCAACGATTGCGGACGGGATACCAACGATTGCTCGTGTTTCAGCGTGATGTCGATAACTCGATATTGTCCCAAATCGACCACAATCGCCACAACTTGACCCTCAAATGTTACACCCCATTAGCGTATATACTGTACCCTCACTCCGAACAATCAGACAACTTTGTCCCCCACACGAATCGATCCCCGAGACGCACAATTGCCCCCCGGAAGTCATTTTGCCGCCCAAGTGCCCGGATTACGAGCGACTAATTTGTTGTTTTGTATTCGGTCCATTGATTCGTGTACTGAGGGCATGGCTCTGTGACGAATGGCACAGCTAATCGAAATACTTGTCATACTTGTATATGAAGGGTGATATGGGACTGTTACTGTCAGTGACTATGTACTGTATATGGAATCACAGATTTCGATTTTCGGATACTTGTCCCAACCCGAATCGATCCCTGAGACGCACAGTTGCCCCCGGAAGTCATTTGGACGCGCAAGTGACATGATTACCAGCGACTAATTTGTTGTTTTGTATGCTATTCGGTTCATTGATCCATGTACTGGGCGTATGGCAGTGAGACTAATGGTACAGCTAATCGAGGTTGATGGTGTATACAGTATACTAGTCGAATATATGAGACAGTCAACCGTCAAGTGGGATCGCAGATTTCGACTATGTGTAGGCAGGCCAAAACCCGATCCACTTGTAAACATATGTGTACGTGAAGAACAACTAAGGCGTACTGAGGGTCATTGCTGAGCATTGTCGGACAGTCAGTGGTTTGGATTTCTCAGTCTTCGCGACTTTTATTGCCACGCCAATGCAATGTTCTTCCACGATTTCTCCATAACTTGGATTTCTGTTAATCCTTTGAGTTCTCGGATTTATCCAAATCAGTCGGGACCACTGGGTCTTTTTGGTACGACGTTAATCGGATAAATGACCCGATGCTATTATAAGCGTAGGTACACGCCTTGAGAAGAAAACAAAACTTCTTCTTGCATTGCGTTGATTGAGTCGGAAAAGTTGAAAAGTATATAGATCTGCGTCAACCGAAGTTTTATTGATTAGACCTAATCCCACAGATCCAGCTCGATTCTCAAATTAAAATGGCAAAAAAATATTAGAATTTTGAATCCAAATCGCGGCAGCTGCTTACGACTCTTTTCTATGCTATAGTCGTGAAAGAATCGACACATTTAGGAAACCCCTTCTCGTATACAGTATACCTATACCTTAGCTTTTTGTCAACAGTTCTTGTCGTATGTGTTGAAATAATGTTGTATTAATTATAGACTTATGGTTGTTCTCATCTCCACAAAACGCACATTATCACAATCGCTAACCTCTTATGTCAAGCAACCCCACTCCGGCACGTATACAAACACCCATTATATAGAACACCTGCGTGTCTATCGATATTTCCCACCGTGAGTTCCGGCTACCTTGACGTAATCAGGGTTGGAACAAGTGTATGTACCGTATCGATTGTGAGCATTAGAGACAACGATCCAGTGGACAATAAAAATAAAATTAACATGAAAAACACGTATATGCTGTAGTCTATCGTGTATGATGTCGTGCTCAGATCTATACCAATTTCCCGACTTAGTTCGAAGATATCGAATCCGATGGCTGGGACACGTGGTTTGACAGATGAGTGAGGAACGCATGTCATGTATCACGGAGTTGACCCAATGGGACACCCGCCATCCGGGTCACCCTCGAACTAGATGGGTGGACGTGACTGTTGGAGATCTGGGGATTCCATTCTATGGAGGAAGCAGCTCAAAGAGCCCCAAATCAACCATGAGAGCATTCGACTCTCTAAAAGGATATACACCTATACCCGATGACGTGTATGATATTTTACGTTACAGTTTTCTAATGTCTAACTTTACGATTTTCCATCTCACTTTACATAATTGCCTTTGCCTCCTGTAATAAAAGCCAAGTGGTGTCACCCTTCAATCAATTCGTATCAACTTCAAAGCATCCATATAATACGTATATATAAAATTATGTTCACTGCTCAATAATGAATGTAAGCCAAATGGGTAAAAATATATACGAAATTAGAAGACGTATATGCTATTATACACGCTGTAAAACCCTCTGGTGTAAATTGTCAAACGTTTTGCGAATCGATAGCCCATAAAGACGCAGTGAAAAAAGAACATAAAAAGGGCAAGCTTGCAAAGAGTAATCATCAGAATTGACGAGATAAAATGTCATATTCTTTTTTAAGGGTAATTTGGGTATAGATTGACGTTTAAGTGCAATGTTTGAGAAGGTATATATACGGAGAAATGTATCAGGCATTAATTATACCTAGCCTATATTATGAGATTCCATATTGAATCGTGTAAATTCGCGACGCAAATTGTCGTTTAGATATCAGTTTGTTGCTTAGTCAACTGGCTCTTGTATATATATTATACCATATATATTCTGTGCAATTTTTTAGGATTCACAAGAAGTACAGTATATATAATTGATTACCGTATAATAATTTATACGTATCAATCTACGAGAATTGGTTGAGTCGTGTCAGATTCAGCCTTTCGTTTTTAGTACCTATTCCGTAGTCTCAGAAAATTATGAGAATAGAGACGGTTTACACAAAAAACAAAGGAATCGTATTGATTGGGAAGTCAATAAAAAGTAAACACATACACTTGGTATGTCGCTAGCAATGAACATTGTTGTTAACCGCAGGCTAAAGCAAAATTAAGATGGTGTGAATTTAGATAATAATATAAGATTTACAGAATGGAACTGTAGTTTATCATAATTCCTAATTTTATATGTGTCCATAAATGTCAAATAATAATTCAAACAAGGGTGACGTTAGATAAAATGGAGTACTTGTCTAAACTATTATGAAAACAGTCTGAGAAATAAAACCTAAGTAGCATTTAAGTAAATCTGAGCCTGCAGTTTAGCGAAAACATAATAGACTCTATAATACACTATTTGCTGGCGAGTTACATTAAAATCAATGTGGTTTATTGGTATTTTAAATGTGAGCCTACAGAATATGATTACATAATAATGAAATTTTGTTTGGTTAAATTTGGATGCAAACTACATATCGAACTTATATTATAAATAATAACGATAATTGCAGTTGCGCGAAGAAATAAAATTTTATAAATTTTATAATATAGCCGTTTTCGTATTGACAAAAAATCCAATAAAATGAGGTATAATGGTAGCCAGCAGCAACGCCCTTTTGTCAATGTGTGAGATAAACCTTACACGATTTCTTACTCCTTGAATATGCGTTGGAATTATGGAGTTAGTCTTAATGGATAACAAATGCGAATCACGATTCTTGACCACTTGTGGATCTGATTTTTCACATGAGCTAATCACTGTCAATAATAAATTGTCAATAATGTACTCAACACGATTTGTATAACATTCCCCTCTAACGCACGCATAGCTATGTCTTATATCGGCTGCGCATAATATGACGACCATAATATCGTAACATGTGACCCTAAACCGAGGTGCCATGTTCTCAACCTCACCTTGCATACTGACCCTGAGGCATGTAAAAGATCCTGTCAGGCAGACCACATTTCACCTATTTTCTTTTGTTTTTCCCCATCACCATTCACGTAGCTGTATGAGCAGGGAAATGGCCGCACATGGTGCATGTCGTACCAAAGTGCCTGCACTCTACGTGCCACACCAAGTGTGGTCATGTTCATTAATTACGTCTATAATGGCCAAGATTCCCTGTATATCGCGAGTTCAACCGACGTCATCAAATTATTTGTATATATAACTTAACATTCCCCTTCCCAGAATCCCTGTATAAACTGCGGCCATCAACATAGTCACTGGACATATATATTATACTTTTGCCCTTATGACACCCTCGCTATCGTAAATATATCATATTTTCATCATAAATATATCATATTTTCTCCTATCCAACAGACTCGGGTCCATGTATCGCCTGCTCAAGTGGCCCACCAACACAGCTATAAACTATACTCATCACCATCAGCAGTAGCAGCAACAGCAGCAACATTATTAAATTTTGCATTTTCTCTCCAACAGATCTGGGTCCATGTATCGCCGCTTGCTCCAGTAATGCCGTCAACGAAGCTAGGAAATGTCTAGCCGATCTCAGCACATTCGGAGGGACAAAGGAACTCACCTGGTCTTACGAACGGACAAATGAGGCATGCAAGTGAGTAGTACATACTTATAATCAAGCCTATTTGCTATACTGATATATTGTATAGTTGTATGGTACAGTAGGCTATAATATTCATGAGATTTGTGAAGAATAACTTGACAGCGTTAACTATTCTGCAACAAGAACAACTGTTACAGCAACAGAGAAGAAGAAGAAGAAGAAGACGGAGAAGAACAACGACGATATCAATGACATGCACAAACCACAAAAACAACATCAACAACAACATCATCATGAAAACGACACCAATGCCAACGACAAATACATAGGCAGAGCTGCATACGCGTAGTTAGTTGAGCTGTTGTTCAAACGCTGTCGAAAGTAGGCTAATCGAAATAAAACAACATTTTGCACGGCATGCGGACTATTTCAGTTTGGTCTGATTCCATTTGGTCTTGGAAATGAGCCTGTTAAATTTAGATTGCATTGACTTTGCAAAAGTATGCATACTAAATTGGTCACTTCATGTGCCTCCTCCTCGTAATTTACTACTGTGCCTATACCCCATCAGCATGAGTCTTGACTAAGAGTGGATTTACCCATCTTTAAAGACGATTCTTAATATACAGTAAGATCGTATAACATAAGCCAAGATAATGCGCATATTCATCCGAAATCGAGTAAGCTCAATAAATTGTGCACGTCTCATCTATTCCCAAATCCGTAATTTAGTTCCAAGTCGGAGACCGGCGCGGATGGAGATTGCTCATTCAGTATACAGTCGCTATCTGCGATTGCATTTATTAGCGATCGATATTCCTACCACGTCCCATTT